>JAQFZT010000074.1:0-46351 GCA_034696325.1 Camisiidae sp. | reverse complement strand
CGACAAAAGGGAGGAATAAAATGGGCTTTAATTGGCGCATATCTCACGTCTCCATTGTATTTATGGAGCAGTAATGTTGTCTTCTGGACCTCATTGTCTTCTAATTATTTCTTTAACAAGTATTCCAAAGAATGGAGAAGAACTCCAATGATTAAGAAGTCATTAATCAAACGAATATCAATACTATTTATATGTTCCTTAATATATTTATCATTGTGGAGCTCATGGTTTTATTTCAACTGTTCTATTGTTGATAAGAATGAAGAAGAAGTGAAATGTCGTGACGCAGCCAAGAATTTCTTAAACAGTCCGGCCTGGAAAGAATGCCGTAAAGTATTTGATGATCTGAAAAATTATATACAAACGCATGGTTGGAGTGGTCTTTGGAGAGAAATAGTGGAAGCGTTCGATCCTCAGGGAGAGAAAAATGCATTAAAACTATTGAATTTGACTTCAAGTGCAACTCAAGAAGAAATAACAGCCACATATCGTAAGCTCTCTCGTCAATGGCATCCCGACAAACATAAAGATCCAAATGATAAACAGAAAGCTCAGGAAAAGTTCATTGAAATTCAAAGTGCTTATGAAATACTGTCAAGAATCAAAAAACAACGAATCAAGAATCAAAACACATTCGATCTTTAGATTAATAATAAGTTAAATATTTATTTTATGTGATAATAAATCTCATTTTATACAGTTTTATTTAAATAACATTTACATTTGTGAGTGAAATATTTATAGAATAGTTATTTCAATAAACCTTTTGATGATTTCTAACATTTAAAAAAGAAATTGAAACTAATTGTTGATAAATCATTGATGTCTGAATGGAGAATAATTTATGCCTAATTAAAATAGTGAGGCATTAAAATAGAGATCTATTTTCAGCCTTACATTAAATACTAATAATTAATAGACTCTTGAATTTGTGTGATAACAAATGCCATAAATTTTTGTTTAAAATATAAGTTATTTAATCACTAGAATCATAATATTCAACACAAGAATCACTTAAAGATAATTGACTGCTTCGGTCTATTGAAGAATCGTTGAGGTCGTCGTCATCTTTAAAAGGTATGCTCACTAAAGATTGAGAACGAAAAGGTTCTTCAGTATCAGTAGAATCCGAATCATAAATGTTATCCGTATTATCACATGGAATATCATTCAAGAAGTCAAAGCAAGCGATGGCTTCCTGTTCTTCTTTTCCGAACCGATGATAAAAATCACGTCTATTCACAATCGAAACTCTGACTTTTGGTGAAAAACTGATTACAACATCTTTATCAGAAGATATTCCTATCAAATCAAATGAAGGGCAAAGAGTTAATCATATTTTCAATTGTGGACAAATGCGAACCTCTTTTTCTATGCCTTCGAAAGCGATGTAAGGCATGTAAGTGTTGATGATTGAGTTGAATGGCTTCAAACTGTCGAACTTTAATCTCTTTGTCTTTTCGTCCATTATTGTTATGGTTATAATAATTATTATAATTATTATGTCTATTATAATTGTTCTGAATATTGCTATTAATCAATTCAAAACAGTCTCTTTTATATAAGTTTGAGTCCAATTCATTAGTGATTTCATCTAAATGTCTAAAATTGATCCAATTATTATCGTTCGCCTCTTTTTTATTGATTTTCATGTATTGCATAAAATTAGTGCTCCTGTTATTCAATAAAGTTATAAAATTATAATTAAAGCTGTTTTCAATCAACTGTTGATTTGTTGACAAAAATTGATTTGAAAAATAAGTCAAACTTTAGGTATAAATGACTTACTTTTTAGACTTCAAGTGTTTTCGAAGTGCTTTCAGCATAAGTAACGGTTTGCTTATAGTCTCATAAATGCCAAAATCGATGATGAATTGCACTCCAGAGATAAGGCCTTAACTGTTATACTTATAATGTTTCGATTCATTAATGATTTAATCAACACATTTCATAAAAACTGATTTCTTTTTTCAACGCATTAATTATTTTATCATTTAATTGTGTCTCGATTTTAGGCTAAAATAATTGCAGAAAAAATCATATAAATTAAGAGTCAATGAAGCGAAACATGAGTTTATTTAGAAAACAATTAAAATAGTTTTGGACTGAAATGATTGGTGACAAAAAACAAAAAAATATTGAAAAACGTTTTCATACGTAATAATTATGTGATTAAAACACGATTACATTTGATATATATTTTTATGATAAGTAAATATTTATATTAATAGAAAATAAGTATGATTTGAATACTCACTCATATGATTGATAAGAAAATCAATTAATAAATAAGTTATAACTATTGAATTCATTGAGTCGACACATTATTTTAAAGCATATTTTGATAATCATTTAATGTTTATCAATAGTATTGATATATTGATAGATCGTAAGAGAGCTCAAGTCAAACAAAACAACAAATAAAGCGATTTTTGCGCAGATGTTGTACTAAAACAAATACAACATCAGGTGATATCGCATTTAAAACGCATTTACGCTTAAGTAAACAAATAATAGGATCAAAAGTGTCTCCACTCATGTTCAACACTTAAAACTAAAACCTGTAAAACTTATAAATAACATGTGTTTTCAACTGTAAGAGTTGGTCAACACATTAGTCAACACTCAATCAGATTAAGTATTATTAAGTCTATTAAACAATGAATTCTTTCAAATCTTTTAATAAGTATTTATTTTTTGGACGTTTTATTAATAGTAAACACTTTTCAATGAGATATTTATTTAAAAATAAACTTAAAAATGATTTGTCAATCAATGAGTTTAACTTGAAGTCGAACTTGATTTCAAGATGTGTTCATTCAATCCCATTATCAATATATAAATCAAATATTAGTGCAAATGATTTTGAATTCAATGCATTGATCCGTACATTCATTGAAAATGAAAATCAATACGCGTTTCAAGTGATTGAATCGACTTTAAGTCATGAAAATAGTGACTTTAGCTCAACATTAGATGAAAATATTGATGAAAATGCAAAGAAAATTTATAATGAATTTATGGAAACATGTCCAGAAAGCTATTATAAAAGTCCGATAACAAGTGCTTTAATTGAAAGTTTGAACAAATTTAGTACAAGACAATTGACACATATTTTAGAATCGATGGCTTTGTGGCCACTTGTGACCAATGCTTTTGAGCCCACATATTATAAATTATGGTCAAGTCTTGACGAAGAACTCACCAAAAGATTGAATAAAGATTGGTTTGACGACAAACAAAATATAACTCAATACCTAACGATCGCTAACCTATGGTTTAAACTAAAAATCGCAAAGTTTTGTAAATTTAACTTATTATTAGTAAAGAAACTCAATTCACCGGATCTTAACTTAAATAAATCACAATTTCTTCATTTGATGTTTTATATGAATGTTCACCGAAAGATTGATGAGAAAACAAAGCCAAACATTTGGAATGGTTTTGAAAAGTTAAGCAAAGATATGAGTTTAGATGAGTTGGGAGTCATTTGCATGACTTTCTTCAAAACGCAGACTAAACTCCCGCCAAAATCAATTCCAATCATAACCTCTAAAGCAGTTAATCACATCTCAAATGATACCAATAATGTCATTAAAGCTTCAATTTTCAAAGCAATTCGCTTTTCATATCATTTCAGTCATAGAGAAGACGTGAAGTCATTGATTGATAGATCAAAAGAATTGAATAATTATTCTGAAATAGCTTTAACTCATTTGATTTCACTGACAAATGAGGCATCTATTTATGATAAGACTCTTTTTGATGACGCCTTTTCTAAACTACATGAAAATCCTCATGCATTTCGTGCTAAAGATATCGAGCGTTTACTGTTTTGTTTTGCAAATTTCAATCATAAAATTGATTTAAATAAATTGGAACCCATTTGCAAACACATAGAGACATGTGAAGATATATCCAAATATCCCTGGTTTTTGATCTCAATCTTACATCACTTGTGTTTAATGGAATATTTTCCAAAATCATTGATTCGACGCTGTCTTGAGCCGACTTTTTTGGATAAAATACAAAACACAGCAAAATTAGATTTTCGTAGAAGTCTTTTGATTGTAAACACTTCTCTATTGATTGAAAAATTTGCAGAATTTGGTGATCTTTTATTGACTCCGCAGAGAATAGATCGTATGCATCGTCGGGTTCTTTATCTTGAAAAGTCTAATTCAGTGAATTTATCTAAAAAAACTTTATTAATTAATTCAGTTTATATGAGCCTTAAATCTGAATTAACAACAAAAGTGCAATTGTGTCATATTTTCCCCTTTAATAGCTATCCGTTTATCGTTATTTCAAGTGATGGTTTGGAAAAGTTTTCAGCTTTAGCTGAACTCAGAGAAAATATGTTCAATAATTGCATTGTAATTAATATTTTGAATTTAAAAGATTACGCCGACTCTGAGAAGATTGTCAGAGGAGTTAATGCATTAGAAATTCGATTACTTAAAAAACTTGGTTTTAAAGTACTTAATATTCCATGGTTTGAATTGACTAGTTTTAGAACATCAAATGGAAGAAAAAATAAAATATTAAGTGAAATACAAAAACTCATATAGTTTTCAATGTTTTTAATTTTGATAAAACATTATAAATATAGTTTTCTTCAAATATTTCAATACTTTGTTTACATTTCAATTAAATTCATTAAAAATTGCGAAATATTTACTTTTTAAATGTGAAGAATTTTGTTATTGAACATTAAGATAAGAATAAAGTGTAAAATGAGTCAATTGCTAATAAAATAGCTTTATTATCATTAAACATTAACTTGAATTATAATTAAATACGAGTCAATTGAAAATTAGAGACCAATAAATAATTGACTGAAAGTTTTTAACAATCAGTCTTTTAAATGCTATTCACAGTCTTGACAATTATGAAAAGACCAATTGCACCAATTCTTCATATTTGCTTAAAGTTTAATTCGATTAAAAACATTGTGTTCTTATGCTTTCAAATATCAAAGAATCAAAATATAAAACATTTACTTCAAAAACCTTACTTTATATAAACCTTTAGTAAAATAATAAAATGAGTAACAACTGAACGAATAAAATCTCAACATTAGAAACAAATAAAATCTTAACATTAGAAACAAATGAAAATTAAATTGAGTAAAAGAGTCACTTATGATTTGATAATAATCACAATAAAATAACTTAATATAAGGATGGAATGCGACTAAAATGAGATTCATTTAAATATTGTTGATTTGATACAATAGAACTTATATTAATATTGCAACCAATGATATTACATATATATTAAGTAATTCTTTGGAATCTTATGCTTTGAACCAAAAGATCAAATATCAAACAAAATATTATGACTTATAAAGGGTTTAACCCATCCTTATAAATGACTGGTGTCTGTCAGCGACGCATTTTAGCCGCCACTTTCATTACACTGAGTGGAAAATTGTTAGTCTCAGGACTTAATATACATCCGGGAATACTTAAGATTGATGTGTCTGTCAAAACAATTACAAACAATTGAATATAATTTGTAGTCAAATATAATATAAAGACTTACTATCGGGCAAATCGAAGACTTTTTTCGGTAAATCAGAAAAATACGGATGTTTCAATGCATCCTTTGCTGATATTCTAAGATTTGGTTCTAATCTAAGGCACAGTGAAGCTAAATCTTCGCCATTTAGTATTTGTGATAGTTTAGGAAAAGCTTGTGTTAATGATTGTGATTTATATGAAACAAATTTTCCTAAAATAAATCAGTAAAGCATTTAATGTCAGACGAATATAAATTTATCATTATAGCCTTATTTGCATATTATAATAACTTATAATCATTGAAAAGTTACCCAATTTATAATTTGGCAGTTGATTAAATCCTTCCCAAGTGTTAGCATTGGGTGTTCCCAAAACTCGCCAAATCTTATCCAATTGATCCAAAGGATCCTTAACTCCAGGAAAAGAAGGCGCACCACAAACCATTTCAATGAATATACAGCCGACGCCCCTATAACACAATTATTCAATTTGAATAATAAGTCACAACTTAATGAAAATATATGAAAAATGCTTTAAAATAAAATATAAACTAAAATACAAGACAATTATGGATGAATAGAATTCATACCAAATATCTAGAGATGTCGAATAATTTCTTGATCCCAATAAGACGTCTGGCGGTCGATACCAAAGAGTCACGACTTCGTGAGAATAGGTGTGAGAGGGGATAGACTTTGCTCTCGCCAGACCTTAAATTCAAATAAATTTTGATAGTTTTAGAACACAATAACTAGAGGAAGAAAATTGAGAGCTCACCGAAATCTGCGAGTTTTAATTCTCCGATTTCACTAATTAGAAGATTCTTTATTTTATAAATGAAATAAAATATTGTTAATGAGATGTTTTGCGAACCGATAATAAAATGAATGATATAATCGTGAAATGTGTTGAAAATAGATGTTTACCTGAGGTTTTAAATCTCTGTGTAATATTCTTCTCTCGTGACAAAATGATAATCCCCTGAACAGTTGAAACAAAAATAATTTAACATTTTTAGGGTTGAGTCCACCCGAATGTCTTTCCAAATATTGACTTAGATCAGTATCCTTTCAATTCATTAAAAGTTCATTCAATATTGTGTTCAATCAAATTTTATTTATAAAACTCACAACAAATTCGAAAACGAAAATAAGTGTCTCTTTAGTATGAATTATGTCATGAAGTGTTACAATGTTGGCGTGTTTTAAACCTCGAAGAAGTGATGCCTCGCGTATTGCTGTAAACGGCGCTCCTTCTTCTGGTTGTAATCGAATCTCTTTGAGAGCAACCACTTTATTCATCAAACTTAATAAAATTGAAAAATATGTAGAATGGCTTCCGAGACTTTCAGTAAAATAATGAAATACTTGCTGAATCCTTTATAGACAGTGGCGTACGAGCCCTCTCCCAATTGGTCTAATTTCACGTATGACTCGATTTGTCCAAATCCTAACGAATGCTTTGAAAACAACATTTTTCAAATCAATTTTAATCAATAATCAATTTAAAACCAATAATTTTACTCTTATTATTCAATGAATAACTTAAACAATCTTTTAAATGAATTATAAATATTTTGACTAATAATTAGCAGTTTTAAAAAATGCTTTAATTAAAGTGTTTAGTCAAAAGTGTTATTAAACTCACGGGAATATCAAATGTTGAATATCGAGTGGATTTTGCTATAGAGACAGGAAATCCTGAAGAACTCATAACAATCATATCAGATTTTGGACGACTTTTTCCTTTTGAGAAAAACGGTTTTGATTGAAAGGGACGCATAAAACTTGATGTCTTAACTGAAGTACAATCACTGCTTGAAATATCTTGCTCTTTAATATTATTAGACGGAAAAATCTTTGAATTATATAAACTTTTGTTAATAAATGGTTCATTCGATGAATTTTGATTATCTTTTGAAATGCTTGATTTGCATGAAGTAGTTCGTGGCGGAGGTTTTGGAGGAGTTTGCGATACATTTGTTATTATATGATTCAAATTATTGATCGTATCATTTGCTTAAATATAAAATATAATCCATTATTCAAATAATTGAAAAACTAAATCAATTTTTCGTAAATATATAAGTAATTGTAATACCATTTGGTTCTATAGTTTTCTCTTCATCATTAACTTCTAAAAATTTAGAATTAGATGCAATCGTTTCGTTTATTATGAAATTCCCATTCATTGAAATTCTCGTTATTTCCACATTCTTTTGATTCAAAAATTTATAAATAAATAAAACCAAAACAATTCATAGAACTTTAAGAAGCAATTCATACCCCGTTCTCATTATGAAATTCCGGCAATTCGTCTCTTGAAAAAGCTATTAATGAGTTGATTGTTTTGAAATTATATTAAATATAAAGTTAAATAATAATCAATGAATGAAAACTCACAAAATCTTTCGAATCTTAAACTTAGTCTTTTTCTCAACTTTTGTAACTTTGAACATGACTTTTCTTCGCATTCTTTCTTTTCTGCAAATAATAATTCAATTATGTTTTACACGAATCAAAAATTTAATAAAAATAATTGTAAATATAAAAAAATACTTGTTTTTGTGGACCATTTCTTGTTAAGTAAAGACATTCAGAACATTGAATGTTATAATTATTTAATGATATGTTTCGTGAATCACTTTTTGACGATTGGTTTTCAAAATAAAATCATTTTTGTTGAAAAATTTTCACATTATGTTTGAATTCTAGAGTAAATGAGAAATGAAATCAATTTGAAAAACATATGAAAATTCGGTTTACATTTATTGATATTTAAATATAAATGTGAATTAAAAGTGAATTAATTAATTAATGATAAACAATGTTCGACTGATATTTGAAAAACTGAATAATTTATTCATTAATATGAATACTATTTATACTTAAAACATATTTATTTTATTGAAATTGACTAAAAAGCTAAAAATTTAATCTAAAATATCGATAACGAACATAATGTGTTAATGAACATAAAAATAGCTTAAAAATGAAAATTTATTAATCAATTATGAAATTTGAGAATTACTCACAAACGACTCGTTATTAATAATAAGTTTATTATTTAAAAATTGAGTATTGGATTTGTTTTGAATTTTGAGTTTTAAATTCAATGAGCATTTAATTAAATTAATTGATTGACACGTCTATACTCTACCCCTTTATTTTTTAGATTTTTTTCTAATGCGGATAATTGTGTGCACAAAACAGTGTTTCGTAATTACAGTTCACAACCAATCATAACATAATTGTATTATTGTTTACAAACAGCTAAAGGTAGAGTTCGAAGCCTTTACTATTGAACTCTAATATGTAATGTCTGTATAGGTTCTGACAGAGGTCTGGTCTTTAAATATTTTTTAAAAACTTGTAATTTATAGCTTTTTCATAGATTTAATTTTGCAGAAATAAGTTCTCATGTGATTCTTAAAGTTAATTTTGCAATTAAGAAATTTTACATAAATAAAGGAAAGGTTTTTATTTAATTATTGGTTTGTTTGGGGGGTCTTGACTTGCATTCGCCCATCCATTGGTACAGATTATGGATATCAACCGTTTGTGTTTCCATAACATCCAGCACTGCATTACCCAAAACATGATATCATAGTATTGCATAACATACAGTCGACTCTCGTTATAGTGAAGTCGGATATAGTGTTTGGCTCGATATAGTCAACCATTTTTGTTCTTCTAATGGTTGGTTTCTCCGTAGAGCTAATGCTAAAAAACTTCGGTTATAGTGAACGCCCGTTATAGTGCACGGATTCGGTGTACATTAGGGTGTTCAATATAACGAGAGTCAACTGTATTAAGTGAGCTCAAAGTTTTGATAAAACTAAACTATTTGCAAGACAAACTTATCTAATATTACATAAAAATGATTTGTAAACATAGTTGAAAATATACTCATAAAGATTTGAGCTTTCGATACGAGTCAAAACACAAAATAAATGTTTGTATTAAAAATATATCAATAATAATTGAATGATAAATAAGAGGATAAACTTTTTATATTTATTGCTAATTAAAAATAATTGATTGCTTACAGATATTGATAAAAACATAAGCAATTAATTGTTGGAGAGTTTTGAGACAAACCATATTTAAGTAATAAGAGTAAAGACTTCATAGTCAATAACAGTGAAGTTATAGTCACCCATTAATATACTTGATGAGGCATTTTCACCATCGTAAGAATGAGGTAAATTAGAGTAACTGTCACCATTCAAATTGCAATTATTAGATATGGACAGATCAGCACCGGCTCCGAACACAGGCCCGTATTCAGAGTGATGTGCGATCGCAAACATTTTTTTGACGATATCAAACTTAGTGGGAGGTATTTCTGAGTTATTTATCAATGAAAACAAAAATGCGTTATCAGAAGCAACATATCTGCCCCGGTTAGCAGTGGTTTTACCCCAGGGAACGTCACTAAAACCTCCCCCTAATTCTCCATTTGAGCCCAATATTATTACAAATGTCGGCGAATGTCCATCGCAGTGATGGTGAAAAGCCTCCGCTGAATATCCATGAGTTGATGCCCTAAATAATAGTTTCCAAACTTGTTTAGGTAAACCATACCATGAATTCAGTATTCTTTGAAACTGTAATTTTTCTCCGCTTAGAAGTTGTGAGCCCTGAAACAGCTTCAGTGAAGTTCTCGGTTGAACTTTTTTGTCTTCAGAATGACTGAACTTATTTGGAAGGGCAGCAAAACGATACCTTTCCAATGATATCTCAATAGGAACGGCTCCAGTGGGCTCTACTTCTTCAGCAAATACTTGGCTATCAATCAGTAATATCCGAATGTGGTTTATCACACCTGACAATTGCTATCATTTTAATTACTAATTAGTTTATATATATTGCAAAAAAGTGTGTCTATAACCCACTTGACAGATTCGGGCTCTTTCTTCTTCTGTCCAATGATGTGTCGGCTGTAATACTCCTATATTTTAGAGAATAATATATTAGTGAAGCTCTGGTTTATTTAAAAGAATGACTGTTAACCTGCTTGATGTTTAGCCCAACTCAAAGCAGCACGAAATACGTCCGCTTCGTCTAATGCGAGCTGTAATTTAAAACAGAATGAGTTGACATTAAACTGAGATTTCCAACAACAATATTTTCAACTGACATAATCTGAAGATATCAAATGGATTATGGCTTCTTTAGACAGGTTCAAAAATGAGGGCCTATAATGTGATAAGATTTTGCTCTAAGATTTTATACTTTCAAATCAATAGAGACAATGAATTTACGTTTTTATACATTCGAAGGCATTGTCGCCGATAAATGCTGTGCAACAGTTAACAAATCCACTCTTACTTTCTGTTAATGATAAATGATTAGATGAAAATAATAGAAGATATTGATCTGAAACCTGGAATTCTGGTCTCCAATTTGATAGCAGACGGCAAGAAAGTGCAGGCATTGTGTACTGATATTGTATTCTTGATATGATCTTCACAGGTCTGCAGCAATTCTTCAACACCTAATTCATGTGCTATTGCAAGTGTTTCGAAGACATTGCTATCTTGTAAAATTATCTGCCATTCAGAACAACAGAGTTAGACATGAAGCATGTTAGACAACTTTCAATAATCTGATTAATGCTAAAGTAATACTTTTCCTGTGTAGATATAGTGAACAACTTCTCGAAGAACTTCCGCTTTTGCTTGTGGCCAACGAATAATACTATCAAATATTTATTTAAGTTAATCAATCGTAAATAAATCATTGATACTTATGATAATGCATTTTTACCTTGAATTCGCGATATGATTCGGACTTCCTTGAGGTGCAGGAGAAACAGTACTTCCCGGAACTTTACATAATTCGCCTCTTTTAATGTTTTGAAAGCTCGTGCATCTAAATTAAATTAAATTTTAAAAACAACATTAAATTAGAAAACTTCATAACTTTTCCAATTGAATTGAATATCATTTTTTTCAAACTGAACTATCGTTTTATGGGATCAAAAAGTTTCTCTTTTTCAAAAAGAGAAACTAATTTACAAACAATTGGGAAATACTAAAAGTCCACAAGTTTTTCCTGACAAAAAAGTTTTTACGAGAATTTGACAGCATTTCGAACTTTGAAATTTAATAAATAAGATCAATTCTATTTGGAAATATTTGAGTTATTTAACTTAGTCTATAGTCGTAGCGAACATTCCCAGCAAATATATTGCATCAAATATAATAAATGGTGTACATAAATGAGTTTATTTTTTTTATCGATACTTATTTACCGAAGGATATGGCGAGTGTTCACTAGTTTTCTAGAAATAACTCTCTATAAACTCTATTACTAAATGTCTTCAATATCGAAAATGACTGGCCTTAGGGTAAAGCTGAAGAATGTAACAAGAAGTATAACATACAGTATATGATTTTTAAGGCTATATGATGTTGAGTAACTAACTTTCATTTAGTTATGACCCGTTTTGAGTTAATTGAATTTTTGAATTCGACTCAATAAATGATTTATGCAAAAATTGCATACAATTCAGTAGTTTTTAAGTCTACTAAACCCAGTACTAAGTTTTATTGAATATTATTTTTGAGGATTTGAAACTTAAATTGTAGAATTGTTGTACTTTTGCATTTATAATAAGACTACTTAATTGAATTGAGGCAATCAATTGTTTATATGAATTATTTGTAAACATTCAATGCTAATGTGATATCGAGTTTATGAACAATTTAATTCCTGCAGTACATCGAAACCAATAGTTATGGATACAGTGTTTCATGAAAAATTCAACTATATTTTTGAACTGCATTGAACTTTATTCCTATTTTAAAATTTATGAAATTCGTTTCTCTAAAACAATTTTGAAATACAAGGAAATAATTTTGAAAACATCAATTCTTTTTAAAATTGAATTACAAATGCAGTAGAGGTAGTGCTAAAACAACAAGTAAAACACATTTGAAAAATCAATTTTATAGCAAGAGTTAGCATAAAGTATTTCCCCTATTATTTCAATATTCACTATTTGGGTTCTCCCAGAATATCGATCGCATAGTAGACAAACAATAAGGTAAGTTACCTCTCGTTACCTCTAGTGATACTCTGCTCTCATCTTAGGAATCTCATGAATTACACCATAATATCGATTAATCTCACGAAAAGAAAATAAAACCAATTTAAGGTCAATAAATGATGCCAAATGACTTCCTATGATTTCCACAAGATTCAATTCAAAACTCTTTTTCAATGCATTAAAGCTATCATTTTCATAAAGTTTCAATATCTCAGGCCTTTGAGTTAATCGGGTTTTAGGTTTATTTTGAAATTAAATTTTGGAAGAACTACTCAAATACAAAACCGCTCTAAACTAAACAGAATATTATTTAGAAGACTTTTTATTTGAGTTATTTTGATAAGCCTCTCAGCTTTATTCCGTTTCATTTAATTATTCATGCAATTTATGCATTCAATAGAATTTCCATGAAATCAAAATGATTGCAGGATTTGAGAGATAAGTTAACGAATGGAAATGTCAAATAAGATATATCACAGAAAACTTCAAAATAGCTTTTCGTTCAACTAAATGAAAATCAGGAAAGTCTTCTTAAGGTTTGTCTTCATTCAAGTCATTAATCCTAATCCTGGAAATCATTGCATTTGAGACAATTTATAGATTCTGACATTATTTTTTTAGATCCTATTCGTAGGTTAAATATAGCCTCTAATACGAGTCATAAGCACATGAAGTAAACACAAGATGAAAAGGGAAGTATTTTTGAAGAAATAATCATATGTTGAGATTTTTAAAAACTAGTAAAGACTAATGAATTGTTAGGTTTGTTGATCAGTGTTAAAGTTAGTTTAAATGTATAGGACCATTATTATTGACAGATGCGGCGCACGTCCCAAGTTTTGATTACCACATCCAATATCATCCCAGAAAGGAAACACTAATTGAGTTTGAGAATGGCAGCAATAAGTAAAGATAGTCATGATATAAGACTTTGCGCTAATATAACAGCTACTGTTGCTGTAACAATAGCGGTAACTTATTGTCCAAAAGAGCGCAAAGTGCTTCGAACCGCAATAGCTTTCGTGAACCATCTTATTCCCATTAATTCTCATTTTCTCTTCAGTGAGATTCATTGTTCTACTCTATGCCACTACAATATACTCTGTTATTGCATTACTTTAGTCAATCATTTTCCTCACTCCCAGCCTAAGCACGTATATTACAGCTTGTATTGAAATCATTACAAAAATAATTTCTCATTTTTGATAATCATTTTTTAAGTTCAAATACAATCATAATTCTCTAAATTTCTTAAAAGTAATTCCAATCAAAACTAAATTCTAAGTTTAGTTAAAAAAGAATTTTTATTTGATTTGAGTAACAAAATAGTGCTCATATAAACTTAAGAATAAAATAAAATAAAGAATAAGAAATGATTGCCTGCAAGAGATACTTTTTTACGTTGTATTGTAGTTATGAAAATAATCTCATTAACATTAGAGTTATAAAGTAGACTCACCTCTTTTGGTCGCTTTAATCAATTAAATTATAAGGAAACAATTCCTAACTTTGATGCTATGTAAAAATCATGTATACTGTAGTTCTTCACTCTAATAACTTTACAAAAATATGTTCATTGATTTGAATGAATTGAGATTTATCAGAGGTTTTCTTATACTTATTATATTGCATTAAAATTTGAAGTTTGATTGAATTGAGATCATTGATTGATGTTTGTAAAGTTTAGAGAAAAAGCATCTATTATAGTGGTCTCTTGAAATAAGTAATATGCAGTCTCTTGAAGCACTGCATACTGTACTAGTATTTTCGATGAGTAGCAATACTTATGAAAATGATTTGAATCACTATTAGTGCTTTGAAATGGTATTTGGAAACCGATGTGACTGTGTATATAATAAGATCGCAATTTGAAATTTGGTTCACCACTATTACAACTAGTGAACATTATTTGCTAGATTTTGTTGTAATTCAAATTGGCGGCGATGGATGAGGTATATGAGGAATAAGGGGTGCATAAATTATTTACTATGATGTCAACTTTGAACAACACAAATGGGGAGAATAAGATAGAAGACAAAAGAAATGGATGGATGGATAGAACGTGATCACAAATCAATAATAGTTTGTAGAAAATGTTGAGGGAATTACAATAGCATCAAATATATTGCTTTTGCAAACGTAACTTTATTTGGACATCTTTTTACATCAGCAAACTTGGTATGAATCATCGATAAATCATTGATGAATAACTTCTGAAGTTTCAGAATCACAATAAGCCGTTTTCACTATGAATTCAGTGAACATTGAATAAGGTGTAAATCATTGAATTGTAACACTCAATAATGAATGTAAATCTATTCTAATTCTTGATTCATTAGTTTTAGGCAAAAACTTAATTATGAAAGATGTAATTGTAAATTATTCTTATACTAAGTTAATATAAGTATCTCATTTCATGCTTATAATTATTTTAAACTATAAATTTTGTGATTGTCAACTTGTTGTTGAAACAGACAAGTATATAGTTTTGGGATCGTATCTGTCTGTCTGACTGTCAATTCATTGTTGCAAATATAGGAAATTATTGAAATTCATTGTTAAAAATGGATTTTAACTTATCGATAAATGCTCCTTATAGATTGAAAAAATTATTCAATATGAAAATTGATTAACTCTCAGATAAATTCCTGTTGACTCATTCAACAATTACTGCAATTGTAAGGTTCGAGGTTGTAAGATATTACATAGAGACCTTTTTAAAATTTAAAAACTTGAAGAATGCAGATAAGCATCCCATTAAATATTCTATTATGACTTTATTTTATAATATTTAAATGAAATGATCTCTAATATAAATACACATACATTTTGTATGTTTAATCAGTCATACTTAAGTTTTACACTCAATAAACATCTTATTAGAACGTAAGACTTTTGATTGATTTGATTTCTATTTGGTGTGTATGAGACTCAATGGTTAAAATTATCGGATTCGATATACAAAATTTGGTGGCTATGTGTCTAGGATTCGACAAAATATCTATAGGACTGAGAAAGTGAGCTGAGGACTGTATTTATTTTCATTTTCTAATTTATGTATTTTTGTGTGTTTCCAATTCATCTTATAATAAATAGAAATAATCAAAGTTTCTTTATATTGTATTCCAATTGTTAAATCAATAGTTTTCCAAAATCAAATAAAATTGTTATGAAACTAAGTTGAGTGAGGTTTTGTTAGGTTAGGTTAGGTTAGGGTATTGGGTTGTGATAGCCCAAGCCTGGAGTGGCGAGAGGTTTGATTAAACCTTTTTAAAAAGTTAATTTAAAGGCCAAACTATTTAAAGAATAGTTACATTTTGTTTAGACTCATTACGAGTTGTCATTTCCTGAGTCAGTCTTGTTTATATAATTAATAGAAGTAAATATTACGAAAAACAAGAATGAATGAACCGATACTTAGAAAATATAATATAAGAAGCAATAAATTTTAGTGACTCACTCACATGATAACTGATACCATTGAAGATAACTAATCGAATACCATAAAAACATATAGAATTACATAACGGCTGAGAGTACTTGATATTTGTCTTAGAGAGTAGTCCTGTCGATCGCGATTATTACATAATATAATGTAATTCTGAACCCAACAATTCTAACCCTTAATATGGTTTTGCAAATTGCTTTTGAAAAAGCAAAATCTCTAATAAACCAAAGTTAGTCACAGTTTAAAAATGCAAATTAAATTGCTTTGAATTCTGAGCTTTTCTTTTATGTGAAAATCTCAAGTTTAAATTGATTTTTATTTATACTTTAAAAGAATTTTCTTAGTCATAAACAATTCAATATAAAATATGAAGTGTATAATCAATAAGTTTTCAATCGTTACTTTAGCGGTGAAGACAAAGTACTTCTATGAAAGATCGGACCGAAACTGAGTTGAAATTTTAAAATATTTTCAACTTCAATAATGCCGGTTCATTAGGAAAGTAAAGATAAAATACATAAATATTATAAATATTTTTGATTTAGTTGAATAAATTCATGTAAACTAATGGTTAAATTGAAACTTCTGAACATTATTAATACATGAAGAAATAGAAATGAAGCAAATTATGATTTGAACACAACTTTATTTTATAGATTGTTTGAACTATTGTTCTCTCCTTTTTTGATAGAAGAAGTAATTGAATTATTAGCTGAAAGTAAACAGCGATAATGCTTTTATAGTATACGAATGCGTTTAAAATACATTATTGAAAGCCAATTGAATACTTGCCGCGCTCTAAAAATCAATCGGTGTCCAGATATCGGAATTTCGTCACGTCCCACCAAAAATAATAGATCAGCTGTTTCTCTATCTTCAGAAAGTCTCTGTAGATCTTCGAGAAGACGGGGAACACCTGACAACTTGTCTGGAAAGTGAAATGTGGCCGGAGTTACAGTTCTAGTTCCCATTTTTGATAATTCTTCGATTTAAAGTTATTAATTAAAGGCATTTATTCTGAAAAGATATTACAGGACTTACTTTATGATTAGCAATAGACAGATTTTGTGATAATTGAACACAAATTCAACATTTGATATGCTAGTATTCTCAACATTTTCAATTTAAACTTAAATATTTAATTAGGTGGAAATGCTTTCAACATTTTCAAAACTTATGAATTATGCAAAACATAAAACAATATTTATATAAAACCACAAATGAAAATGGGATTAAATTGAAATATTTAAAAAATTTGAGCTATGCTTTATTCATAGGATTACTCTAACGAGTATTTCAACTGCTTTTAGTACTTTCTTGCAATCATTATATAATTTGAATCTACAGTATATAAAATCAAATCAATGATCATTTAAAACTAATTTCATTTTGAGGTCTTGGTATCAATCTATTGACTTACCCATCATTTCTCATTCACAAATTATTGAATTTCAAACATAAATAAATCTTTAAATAGTTTGACTCAACTAATTATCATTTTGAAAATTTAGTTTTTAATTGAGTGTTTCTTGAAAATTAATATTTTTATAAATTGTTGACATATATGAAACATATATACAGTTGATAAAGATTTTTCTAACGAAAACAAAACAAAACAAAAGTTTTCAAAAACTGCTTAACCAACAGAGAGGGAGATTGAGTTCCAGTTTTGAACAAAGAGCGAACTCCTTACTTAAGAAACAGGATTTTGACATGTTTTACGCTTTAAGGGGTGTCGCAATGATTCGGGCATGTATTCCATGTGAAATAGCAATGGTTGATAACCGGTTATTTGTGGTGTTCCAGTTAAACAGAAGCGCACAATTCTTCTTTTCAATCCGATCATAAAATTGCTAGAAAAAAGAGAATCGATAAATCAATTCATGTTATTATTATTATTTTAATTATATTTATAGCAAATTAAAATATTTCAAATGTTTTACTGATTTGATTAAAATTTAAAATATTCAGAACTGAATGACACCAATAGAGCAAAGACTCGTACTATCGATGCCAGAATGATCTCCAATCTGAATATATAATATATATTATATAACTTAATATAATGCATAACAATTTTTTGAATAAGTTGTCTTTACTACAAAAAAATGATGATAAAACTGATTTTTTCTGCTAATTATTAGCTTTGAAACTTAAAATGACTCTTAAGTATTAATACAGGTATTTTAGTTGAAATGGGTCACAATTTATTTGACATGTAAGTCTACTGTACAGTATGTATCTTAAAAATATTGAGATAATTCTGGCATTGATAGTAAGTTGAGCATTCATTTTTAGCTCGAATTCATTTCAATGTTTTTTAAAGTAACGAACAGATCAAATTGTATCGATCAGATGAGTCTGTGTTCAATAATAAATCGAATAAATTTTTTCTTCAATTCAGTACTCAACAAAAGATTCATTAGTCTCAAAATCGAAAGTGTTTTAACTGAAAAAAAAATCAAAGCCGAAGCATTAAAGACATTTACTCTGGTTAGATCAAAGTTATAATTAGTTGTAAAATTTCTTCAGTTTATCTTTATTTTACATCACAATTCATAACCATTACCTTATAAAGTAATGAAAATATTTGAAAATATTTTATAAAATAATGACTTAAACCTCTCAAATATTGACTTATAATTATTTATTCCTAAATAGTTCTGGTATTATTAAATAAAATTTAATTCAAATTTTTTTATGAAACTGATCAAAATTCAAATTTTTAAAATTTATTTTGTCGAATTTTAGATTTAGAAATTATTGCATTTGATTGGAGTGTTAAACTTTTATTACATTAGTCTAGAACTTATAGAATTAGAAAATAATGAAACCACAAGTTTTTATGTTTTACATTCTTATAAATTGTTGATTTTTAAAAAAAAAGTGTTTGGTCCTCCCTTTGATTTTAGAAGAATATAACTTGATAAAGCTTAAAGTTACAATGTATTTAATTAAATATTTTTAAGTATTCCCCAAATATTGATTTATAAACTTTGCAAAATAGCTTATTTTTATGTGATTCGTATGCATCCAACAATTCAAATCATTATCTTTTCACAAGATTTAATCGGTTATCCCCGGAGTGTTGGGGTAGAGGTGTTCAGGGGTTCCAGGGGGACAAGAAGAACATCATTCAACGTATCTAAACAAGTCGAATGAGACCCTTCATGACTCATCAGCCCCCGGAACCATGAAAATAACCATTCTAACCAAGTAAAAAAAATCAAACTCCTCGAAAAAAAATCTCAATAGCCATTGGACTCTAATTTTTAAGCTGAATCGAATGGCATATCTCTTGACTTGATAGCATCTCTTGGTTCTTAAATAAATTGACTTAACCAAACTCAACCTAAAAATGGGTTCTAGTGCTTTCCGCCTTGGCTCCGACCTAACCTAACCAAAATAGCCTGACTTAACCCAAAACTAATAAACTTACTAAAACTGGTTAATGGCATACTAATTGAACTCTTCTTGACGAGCTGAGTCGAATGACACCTCTCTCGACTCTCTAGGACCCCCGAACCCCTTACCCCAACATCCCCAGCTCACCACTTTATCTCTTAATAATGATATAACTTCTCATTTTTTATATGAAAGAAAATGCTTTCTTAGCATTATTTAATTTACTTTTTCCTGTAAAGAAGTCAAAACTCTGAGTTTACTTGATTTTTAACTAATTTAAAAGCTAATGATTGATCTAAAAATACTGTAATTTTGTTATAACTCATTGAGGAAAATAATAAATGATTATTGAATGTTGACTTTAAGGCTAAGGATTGAACGTTTCTAAAGTTGAATAAAATTGATTTATTTTGTTTGCGTTACTTATATATGAAATGTTAATAAATAGAATTAATAATAAGTTTAAATAACTTATTTGTTGGAAAACTGAATAATTTCTAGGAATTAAAATTAAAAAGAGCTGATATTATGGTAAGAGTGAGGGATTTCTCAGCACAAATATTTGCTTCTCATCTCAAACATAAACATTGAAATGAATTTCTGACTTGAAGCTTAAGCCAAAACAATTATTTGTGCGCACATCTCATGAACATCTGATCTGATCGGGAAAACAATTTTTATCTCCTAAACCCTAAGTTAAAAGCTGTTTCTGTGTAATAATTCAAACAAATTAATCTCATTGCTTGCAAACGACTTAAATAAACTTTACTGGTTTTCATCACTGGTTTTATGGTAAAAGTGTTGTGATATATAGGATGTTGGGAATAGTTTGATGGGTGATCTGTTAAATTGACTTTCTTAGAAATTAAGGCAAATTCAAGAACATCTTTCCAAAGAAACTTTTTCCATCTTTAACAGAGAGGCTGTTTGAGATGAGTAGTAAACCATATTTTAGTTTTCTATGATATATACAGTGAGATGTGTCAGGTCTTTGGCACAAACCTTCATTGTGTATTTGATATAATATTGGATTCAATACTCTGTACAATACTCTTTGGTTGAAAATACTCTATAGTTGAATAGCGCAAAAGCTAATAGTGAGAGTAATGTAAAATATAAGCGCACGTGGAGTGAAAGGTGCTGAGAACAGAATAGTAGTGGTATACAATGTTTTCGACATCGATTTTTCTTTTTGGTTCCAGCCTTGGCAACGATCGACGCGTTGCCGCTTAACTACAGTTAGTTCTATCTGCCAGCCGTTCAATGCATGAAAGCTTGCAATGAGATTCACAAATGTGTGCTCAGCACTGAAAACAGTGAAAGGGAAGCCATATTCTGGTTAATACTACCAAAAATCAAAGGTAATGTAATTTCGATTTAATATTATTTTAGCTTTACTACAGTTAGTCATCAGCTTATTTGAGTTACTACTAAATTAAGAGACACTCTCTTTTATGAATACTACTATTGACAACATGACAGTACTTACAAAACGGTTTATCTCTCTTTCGTTTCTAAATGTAAAGAAAAGTGAGTGCTTTGCTTTGCAATTATTATATTCCATTCAAAATAGTACTGCATTTGAGGTGAAGAGCAATTAGAATATAACAGCAGGAGTTCTATATGTATTTGCAAAGCAGCTCCTGTTCTATATTCTATTCTTTTCTATTATGGGGTCAATTAGTAAATAGTAAACTTCACTAAAGAGAGAGTGTCACGAGACGAGGGAGAGAGAGAGAGAGAGCGAGAGAGAGAACTTGTGTATAATACAAGATGAAGAGTAGAGAATTGGAGAGAAGAGAGCCAAACAGAACCAAAGTTCTTATCTGTCAATTTTGCTAAAAGCCTCAACTGTCAGCTCCTCTAAAGTTGAGTTCAGGGTTGATGAAGCAAGTCTTGAAGCAAGTCTAAAGATATATTGCTTGAATATTTTAGTTTTTGCCCCCTTTTTGATCTCAGTTTTAGCTATTTTTGGTCCGAATAGTTAAGTCCTTCTTTTCACACTTTGAAGCTTTTGTCCATGTTTTGAAAATTTGTACTGAAGTCTAGTAAAAGAACTGCATAACTATATACTATCTTCTTGAGAAAATAAGGTATAACAGCCCTTAGGATTATTAGACAGTATTGGGATAAGTGTGAGACATATTCAATAGACTTCCCCAAAACATCGGTCCTTACAGTATGTGTCGTATAGAAGAGCGACAAATTTGGTAATACGAGACACACGTTGAATGAAGGATAGGAACAGCCGGCAAATAAAAAATCACAAACAACTTTTGACGAGATTATGACAACTTCGTTCCCGCAAATAATATCGTGAGAAACTAGGAATGCATACGAAATGAATATGAAGTTGATTTGATTGATTGATCACAATTACTCTGCTTTCCAATAAACGTCTGTTCGCCATCTCTTCACACAATAAATAGTGCCATTAAAGCCCAACCGATTTGCATTAAATGTGTACAAGAGATGCCATAAATTGCCTCAATATGTTCTCATTGTTATATTGAGCGCTAACAAAAGGTGTTTTATTGATTGTTTTTAATGCGCAATTCATTAAATTGTGTGCTTCACTGTTTCAGACAAAATAGTTTATCCACTTTTTAATGGACTCATTATTTTCAAGAAATAAAAGTAAGCATTAAATTAAATGAACAGAACTCAGTAATTACTCTATACATCGTTTATAAAAATTAAGAATAAATATTTATCTACTCTGTTGAGTCTCTCCTTTGGTTTTGGTTACAAACTATTAATTATTTGTTTCAGTGTTTCTATTAAATGACCAAAATTTGTGAAATTGTATTTTCATTCATTACAATTAAAGCAGTGAATTGATTATCTAATAAACTAAACTCAATGTCACTTTTGAATCATTACAACGATTTTTCTCTCAGATATTTCATATTTTCCGTTTATGAATTTAAATAGAGGAGATTTTCTTTTATATTTGCATACAATTGCAAGCATTGATTTTTACCCATTAAAATAAGAATAGATTTTTCTCATATAATGCTATAATAAATTAACTTATTTATATGCTATAATGCTTAGAAAATCTAATTTTATATATATATATCTATTAAGTTTGACTATGAATGTCTTATATAATGCAATATCTCACTAACAGCAATAGTTATAGCTCTTAAAGGAACTAATCGTAAGTTTCGCATTTTTGGTCAAGAAAAACTGCAATTCAATATCAGACACTGCACAACATCAGATTATGTAATATATAAACAGAAATCGATCGGCACTTCTCGGTTCTCACTAATGGTAGTATAGCTACTGTTAGAGCGAAGAGCGAAGAGAGAGAGAGAGAGAGAGAGAGAGAGAGGACGTTAGAAAACCCTAAAGGCAGTGCTTCACTGCGATGAGAGAGAATGTTGTAACAACACATTGAGAACCTGCGAGGCCTTAATAAGTAGAGAGAGGTTCTTACACTGTGTGTTGCAGAAACTATTTTGCCTGCATAAGCGATCAATACTAAATTCATCATTCAGCTTTTTCATTGCATACGAGAATCAGAGCAATCCTTCTTCTTGACTAAAGCAACAATACTTTATTTATGCAATATTTTTTAGACCTAATTTTATATCTAGTATTACTTATCGTCAAGAAGAAGACAAATACATTACCCTAACAACTAGTTTAAAAAACTTTGAGAATCATTTTTTTGTTTTCTTAAAGAAGTATTTTTGTTGAGAGAAAAAATGATCTGAATAATGATTTGACTTACTCTAGAAATTCATAGCTTTATAAAGTCAACGAAACAGTATCCGAATAGATGACAGATTTTATATGAAAGATAGCACTAAAAAGATAAATACTATAATAATTAAGTACGTGAAAATTTATGACAAAGATTTAACTAATTTATACACTATGATTAAGATCTAAATGATAACAATAACAATTATTCGGTTGAGCTCATACATTAACTCTGAATTGTCCATTTAGCGCATACATATCTTTATTCTTTAGGATTTTATGATAAATTATAATTATTGTTTTTCCAGTCAAACCAATTCAATTTGCAAGTCAAGTGTCCTTTATGTTTAGGTGATGTCCTTCTGACTAAATAACAATACTTATGCATTTTATGATAGTCTAAATCGAGTGCTCTATGAATACAAATTCGTTGAACTTTTTCAATATAATGTTTTGGTATTGTTTATGCAAAAAAAGATTATTTATTTAAATGAATGACTGGTATTCACTGAAAATTAAAAGAGCTGAGGGTATTTTTTTCTGAAATTTAATATTTTTATTGTAGAATTATATATTATTGTCTCTTTATAATCACATATGAATTTATAAATAATTAACTTAAATCGATTATTAGGTTGCCCAAGGGTAGAGCGGTTGGGGTGTTCCGGGAGAGCTGGAGGTTTGTGATTGAGCTCCCCAAACAGAATAACTGATAATGGATGCTACTTTCTAGCCTCCGCGGAACACTGATTAAACCCCCAAAACCCACCCAAAAAAATAAAACCCCCCTTAGCAAAAATCCGAGATAGCTATTTTGTGCAGTTTGCCAAGCAGAATTGAAGGATACCCAGCATGAATTTCTAGCCCCCGGTGCATAGGAAGAACAACCTTGACAGTACCAAAACTCTAATTAAAAAGAGATTTAATTTTTTTGGGGTGGGTTTTAGGGGGTTTAATCAATGTTCCAGGGCTAAGACACTACTCTCGACTTTCTAGGTCCCCCAACACCCATAACCCGTTCTACTTCAGTCTCACCGATTATTTAGTCTAGAGAAATAGTAGGCTTGTATTTGATTAATGATTACTACAGTAATTTAGTAATAGAATCAGTGAAATGCACTTTGTTTACAAAGAACTATATCTAAGTTAGAGTTCAATTATTGCAACTTTTGCTCTGTCCTTCTATTTCCGATACGTTAAGAAAATTTTAGATCAATTTGTTCGAAGAGCCAAATAGAAGGTTCTCAATAGAGTTCATTTAAAATTATATTAATACTAATAGTTAAGAGAACTTTTCCTTACGAAAATTGAGTTAACAATTACAACAGATAAGAGTTGATTTATTTCCTGTTTCATTATTTAAATTGATAAATATTACTTTAATTTCCGGTTCTGAAAAACTATTGAGAATGTAATCAATTTATTCAGCTTTTCTTCAGAGAGTCTCAAACTCAAGATTTTCAATTTGATAAACTCTCTGTGTTCAACGTTTGGGTATTCATGAAATATGAGATCGATTCTTGCTTTTGTATCCTTTTTTGGTTAGTTTTCTATGAAGTTCTTTCTCGTTTTGTCCTAAGTATACTGTACTATAATATACAGTACAATATTTAATTATATTTACATTACTTTAATTTTGATCCTTTAGTAAACAAGAGCTATTCTGCAAACAAATCATCAAACTTTATACAAATAAAAATTTATCATTGAATTATATGGTTTTTTATTCATTGATATTTTTTAAAAGCAAAATTGTTATAGACTTGAATAATTTGATGCAAAAAATAATGCCTTGCACTTGATAGGGACCAGTGAAAATTTGTCAACATTTTTCTATTAACTACATTTTTATGCATAAGAGAGGAATATTTTTATCCAATCATATGAATTAATAGATCATCAAAACGTAAGATTTAAAAAATATTGCCCCTCAGCCCTTCCTTATAGGTCATATGGACCTGATGCCGGACATGCCATATAATAAGAACCCAATAGTTAGTATTTAAAACTAATAGTGATGATTCATTTTGATTCAATTGGATCTCAAGAACATCTGGTATTATTTGATGAATACATTTAACATATAGAGTAGAGTAGTATTGAAAAAGTGACACTAGTTGTAAAAGCAACTCAATGGGGAATAATGTTTACTCAAGCAAAGCAATGATGTACTAATTCTGGTCCTCTCTATGAACCCCTCACCCTATTTTCCACCTCTTTTGTTCACCTTTCATTTATTGTTGACCTCAACTAATTTCAGTAGAATATGGAGTCATAATAGAGCACTCTTTTCTCTATCTGCCTTCAGGTGACTGTTTCGTAGGACAAGAGCGAATCTACGCTTATTTATTGGTGAATTAGTGAAGACCAAGAGAGCAGGTGTTCTACTCATAGGTTTTGCTGCCGATGAAGCGTCACTGCATTTCGCGCATGAATGCAGAAGTGACAAGAAGTGAAGTCGTCACTAAGGTGTGAATAACTAACCAACCGAACAAAATTTGGAGTTTTGCTTTCTCTCTAACTCGTAAGCCTTATCACAAATCATATACTGTATACCAGTCTGTACTCCACTATATGAGCGTTTGTCTCATATATTGTGCATATAACTTAGTGTTCAACTAATATGTGAGATGTGGCGTCTATGGATCTCAAGAGACTGTGTGATTGATTCCCAACGGCAACATTGGAAGCCAAAAATTAACTACATTTTTGCCGGATTGTTACTTCTTCATAACTAATGGTAACGGGTTTGCAGCTTCACTAAAGTTAGTATCAAATTGCATAGGATTGCATTGCGTTGCACTGGTTCTCATTGCATCTCACAATTGTTGGCCATTGAAGCCATCGGCGCTCATCTTTAGCCTCAAGAGCTGATGGATGTAATATCCTTGAAGTAATACTATTTCCTTCAGTTACTTAATTTATTGAGGCTTTAGTTTTGTCATCAACACAGACATTGAAGGCTATAAAAACTAAAGCAAGACTTTTAAGAAGTGTAAATTACTGTATGTTCTACGACTTACAACTACACTATTTTCATTCTAATGCATCTTTTGGCATATCTTCATCACCTGGTTTTAGACCACCCATTGAGTGAAAACTACTTTATTGTCAATAAGTGAAAATTACATCATTACTTCTTGTTTGCCGTTTGCGAGTTATATTATCGCCAAAATGATCAAATTAATGCTCACTTTGAATTTTTGTGATAGTCATTTCAAATTAGTACGAATTATTCATCTA
The DNA here is from genome assembly GCA_034696325.1 of Camisiidae sp. Lineage (NCBI taxonomy): Eukaryota > Metazoa > Arthropoda > Arachnida > Sarcoptiformes > Camisiidae > Camisiidae sp. Next base: position 19,960 of record JAQFZT010000074.1, on the reverse strand, counting down.
ATTTTACTCACAATCGGCATAATAAGTCATACAAGTTATGCATCTAATGAGAAAGAGCGATGTGAAGAGATTAGTATTCCTATGTGTCGTGGAATCGGCTATAATTACACAGCGATGCCAAACCAATTTCATCATGACACTCAAGAAGAATCTGGACTCGAAGGTAAGATCATTATTCTCATTATTACTTAGCTATTCAAATAATTAGTCAATTCAAATGTAAAAACACACTTCTCGAAAAACACATTTATATTATAATGAAATTTTTCTTTTACTTAATATCGCTTTTGAATTCAAATATTAATGAAATTTTTTCTTCAAGAATGTAAAAACATCGCTGAAATGTTTCATTAATATTTATAAACTCTGAAATAAGTTCGTGCTGAACAATATTCATTGCATGCTTAATAGTACAAAGAATGTCGTTAAATAAGAATAAAGTCAAATAATCATTAGAATGAAGTCAAGACTTTTACTGTTTTTCCTTATATACAATGCTGTTCTTTAAGGACTTCTTCCCAAAGATTGTCATTGATCTCAACGAAAGTAGAATCTCAAAAGCCCAGAGCTATAAAGCCTTACTCTAAATCGTAACTTTTATGATAGTTTTATTTCGATTAATCAAAAGTAATTAATTTTGAAAATAATCAAACATTAATGGGATTTATGCTTCAACCGCACGTGATATTCATACAATTATTCATAACAGCTCGTGTGAGAATCATTGTCTTTTTTGTAGTAATGCATCATATTTTTTGAAACATCATTAGTGAAGTTTCAAAAAAAATATTTATAAATATATATAATATATTATATTATTAAATCTAAAAACTCTATCATTTAAAGCAATAATTTAATATATTTATTATTTAGTCCATCAATTTTGGCCACTGGTTGAAATACAATGTTCTGATGACTTGAGATTTTTTTTATGCTCAATGTATGCGCCCATTTGTATAGAAGACTATCAGGGAAGACTTCCCGCCTGTCGTTCTGTTTGCGAACGTGCGGTAAGTGATACTCTCATGAAAGAACTGAAAAAACACATTTTGTTTAACTAATTGTCCAAAAACAGAAACACGGATGCGCTCCAATTATGAGACAGTATGGCTTTGCATGGCCTGAACGCATGGATTGCAATGATCTGCCTATTTATGGAGATCAGGAACATTTGTGTATGGACTCTAAAGAAGGTACGTTTAAAACATTAAACCAAAGCATATATTGGTTGTATTGATAATTATACTAACATTAAACATTGTTGTCACTATCCATCTGAAGGGGCGACTCCGACAACAGACACTCGTGAACATACTATAGCGTCTAAGCCAACAGTTTCCGTTACGAATAAAGATCAGGACAATGGCATGAATACTAATGCAGCTAAAGATAAAACAACAAGACCGCCATTCAATCGAAGACCATATACTAGAGGTCGAGAAAGAGGTGGTGATCATCGTATAGTCCCACCAGTTTCTGGTTCTGGTTCGAGTGTTGTTGGTCAGGGTTCACCTGAGTGCAAATGCGAATGCAGACATCCAATGATACTATTAAATGATATGATGGAAAGACGTTTCAATAATAGAGTCGAAACTGGAAATGTGAGCAATTGTGCGGTTCCATGTCATGGAGTCTTCTTTTCTAAGCCGGAAAAAGATATCGCAGTTTTTTGGATCGGAATATTTGCAATTATTTGCTGCGTTTGTACGAGTCTTACAGTTCTGACGTTCATCACTGATATGGAAAGATTCAGATATCCTGAGCGGTCAATCATATTCTTATCCGGTTGCTATTTAATGGTTTCAATTGGTTACATAATTCGGTCATATATGGGTCACGAACCAATTGCATGCGATGGACCTTTAATTCGGTATCAAAGAACAGGACCGGCACCCGTTCCCTGTGTTATTGTATTTTTGTTGATATACTTTTTTGGAATGGCCAGTAGTGTCTGGTGGGTTATACTCACCATCACATGGTTTCTCTCAGCCGGCCTCAAGTGGTCCAACGAAGGGATCGCCGGTTATTCTCAATATTTCCATTTATTCGCGTGGTTTATACCGACTGTAAAGTCAGTTACAATCCTAGGAATCGGTGCTATCGATGGTGACCCATTCACTGGAGTTTGTTATATAGGAAATCAAGATCTAAATAATTTACTGGCATTTGTAATACTGCCGTATTGTGCATATATCGGTGTGGGCTTCTTCTTCTTACTCGCGGGCTTTATATCTTTATTCCGAATAAGAAAGCTATTGAGAGAACGAGTAAAAGCCGATAAATTAGAGAAATTAATGATAAGAATTGGTTTCTTTTCATTTCTATATATAGTGCCAGGAGTTATAGTCGTCGGTTGTTATTTATATGAGTATTATTATCGTGATATATGGGAAAGACATCATAACTGTCCGTGTACTGTACCACCTGAGACACCATACTATTCAGTATTTTTGCTCAAATATGTCATGTGTTTAGTTGTCGGCATCACATCTGGGTTTTGGATCTGGTCGGGAAAGACTATTGACTCGTGGGCGCGCTTTTATAGTCGCATTTGTTGTGGAACAAGTTCTGGCAGTTCTAGAAGTGGTGCGAGTCAGTTGATAGTTGGCAGTCAGTATGCAATTGCCAATTCACGGACTTGTAAACAACAGCAGATTACAGCTGCCACTCATGTCTCTCATTGCAAGCAGATTCCACTCTCTCATGTCTAATATGACTTCTAAAAGGCTCACTTATAAACTTTTACAGTGTATTTAAGTTATAATTTCTAATGCAGACACAAAACTGAATATTTGGTCGCAAGAATGCATTCAATGTTGACTGTGAGCTATTCTATATTTATTTATGAGTGACATATATCTTAAATCTTGCATTTAATGTATAAATGTGTACATTTGATAAGTTAGAAAATAGGCTGAGAAATACATTCTCACTTCTTAGAATTCATCTCAATTTTTCTTATTCAATCAGCTTTTGATAGATCACAGAATCTATAATATTCTGTTTAAGATGTGAGAAATTACTTCTACTAAAAAGTAATTTATTTCAACAATTTGTTTATTATTTTTTAAACCGTTCATAACTTTTATTAGTGATATTTGAATACTCTTTTGGAAACTCTTTCATTTCTTAAAACTTAATTTTAATGACTTTCTCCAAAAATACAGTATTTCTGTTTACAATTGCTTAAAATAATATACTTCATGAGTCTCTTTCTCATAATATTTCAATAGCGGTTCAAAACCTTATTTTAGAGTCAAATTAGAGTTCTTTGACTGTACAGTACTGTACATATCATGTAAAATATAAACATTTAAGATCAAATCGAAAGAAGTTTGGTTTTTATAGTCTTTTATATCGAAATGCACACATTATTACCAAAAATACTCATTCCTTAGTATCTAATACTCAATCCGATTCATTGACGGAATAATTGAGTGAATTAGAGTAAGTGGTTATGATTTTCCTCTTTATAAATTAATTAATTACACCATAATCTGTTTAGTATAAATAAGGTCTAAATATTTGTGCTCTTTCAAGATCTCGAGCTAATTGAGCGTAAGAAGCATTTCTAATGCATCTTCTAATTCAAAGCAGGATAATTATTGTATAGCATTTGTTTTTGCATACTTTCCAAAGCAGTAAAACTTCTTCCCAATATGACAAGCCTTAAAATCTGTTAAACTTCTTCATGGGCTCATCATTCAAAAGATTTTCAGTAAAGTTCTCGAACTCAAGTTTTTTGAGTTATAAAATGTGAATACAAGTATTACAGTATATGAAAAACATCTACAATGCTTTCTAACAATAATAACTTATAGGCTCAAGTTGTAATTAGTGCTGAAAATGGGTTAAATGATCTCTTGTGAAAGTACAGCCCAGAATAGTAATTATCGTTACAGTATTTCATTTAAGACCGCACCAAATGTTCAGAATAAATTTTCAATATAAAAAAAAATTTCCACTAAATTCATAAATCGAACCAATTTTGTTGATCGTGAACATTATACTCGAGCACTTAATATATGGAGGAATAAATTTCATGAGAAAATAAATTCGAAAACTCATTCTTGAGTACTGTATGCAGTTTTTAGCATGACTTTAGATTTGTTCTGAATTTAGAAACACAATTAATTGGAGAGATTTGAGTTGTCTATTTATATACAGAATTATTCTTATGATAAGAAATGAATATGAATGAGTGAAAGCTCTCTTTTAATTCATTATAAATCTTGATGTATTGAGTGTCTTACTGAGTATTAGAAATTCTTATTTGAATTTTTTTTTCTTCTTTCGTTTTTATATATTTCAAAAGCTTTGTTTCAATCCCAAAGGATCAAAGCATTTGTAATTTTCATCGATTTTCTTATAAGTCTCTTAAATTTCGTGCTTTACTTCAAAGCTACTTTTGTCTCTTATATGGAGAATGATTTTTGAAAATTCACGTTTTGTAATAAATTTAATGTTGAGGCCAAATCATTTTGTGGTGCATTAACTTCTGAAACCTATAACTTTGACAAACTCACGAATATCTCATATCTAAAATAGCCACATAAGACTCACATTAGTCTATAAAACTAAGGTATATATCATTTTATGGGGTTTCATAAGAGCTTCATATGGAGTTTCAATTGTTTGAAATGAGGAAAATATTAATCACTGTTTTCACTTTTGGAAAAGGAATGAAAATAATATCTAGAGTTGTAATAAAAATGAGAGAAAGAACAAAATCCTATCGAATTTAGTCATAATGTTATTAAGACTTTGTATAAGTAATAAGTTTGCATGTCTTTATCTCTTTGAAACTAATCATTAAAATGGGACCAAATAATTAAGACAGTCATAAATATAAATAATATAGTTGTAAATTCCGAATTCACGAATCAAATTTGTACTCAAACTATTACAATATTGCATATCAATTATTCTACAATATTCTAATATAATAATAAGTAAACATTTATAATATAAGTATTATTTCAGTGTTCATATTGTATTGAAAAAATTCTAGTTAAATGAATGCTTGTTTAAAAGAGTTGACTGTATTGTATCTCATTGTGACAAATGTAAGTTTTCTGTCCACTATCAGAAACCAACTATGTATAGATTATAAATTTACGTTTTTATTGTGTTATTACTGCATAATATGTGATTCATTGATAAAACAGGGTATTATTATTATTAATTATTATTATTACTATTATTATTGATTCAAACTGTAAGTTATTTAAATCTAGTAAAAAGTATTGTCTAATTATTGCAATATCATTAGTGAAATAAAACAGAGAGTTATTGAAAGTTTGTATGCAGTTGTATAAAGTTTTCATTACACTCATTGAAATTCCATTAACTAATTGTAATAATATTTAACTTTCACTATACAATAAGATCACAATCAAACATTATGGGCTCAAAAATCAATTATTAATCGCTAATTATTAATCAATTTTTAACAAATTTTATTTAAAGCCCGAACATAACAGGGTATATCATTTGTGTCTAAACTTGTCATATGTTTGATATCTTGAAATAAAGTATTGGTTGTATTTTGTTTTCTCAAATTTCTTCTTTCTATTTATAAAATGCAATCAAATCATGTCATGAATATTGGCTGTCGAGACATCTTATCTAGAATTCAATTTAATGTCTCCGACCGATAGCTAATAAACAATTAGGTATTGGTTTGCGATTATAGTGTGCTTTATTAGACTTGAATAGACTGGTTGAAAAACAATGCTTTTTAATTATGGTTTCGAGCATTTCCATCCATTGGGAAAATATTAACATATAAATTAAAATGATTTCAAAAGTTTTCTCATTTTAAGTCTGAAAGTCTTGAAAGTTTTGTGCATAATTTCAGTACATATAGACTTGTTTATGCAGATGAAAGTAATAATCTAATCATTGTCATCAGTTTCATTCAGATAATTAAATTATATATTATTTTTCATTTAAAATAACAAAAATTCTAAATAATTATTAGTTCAGCTGCAGTTCATATCTATAGATTGTAGAGTACAGTACTTGTATAATACATTTCAAATACTTCATATGGCATTCCTCACAATTTCTCAAATATTTTCAGCAAATCAAAGGCAAATACTATCTCAAGAAATGCTATTCAAAGATACAGAGCACTATTGGTAGAGAACTAGTGCTTAACTTTATTCAAATATCAATATTTCTATACAATAATGATAATCACGAAGCGGGCAAAGTTTAACCCTTAAAATATACATATTTTCACGATTTCCATGAATATTCAATAATGAATTTTTAATGTGAAGGGTTCTGATTGATCCTCTTCATCAATTTTTACATGCATCAAAAGCTTTACATATATATATATAGGATATAAATATATATTGAAATATATATATTGTAACACACGATAAGATGTGCTCAAAAGAATATGAATCAATATTTATAAGTTCTGGGTTAGTATACGAATTTGAAAGATCCTCAAATAGTTATTATACCTTAGTTACAAAACTATTGTTTCTCAAAGGTTTTATTCAAAGAATAACTTTTTAACTTTTCAAAAATACCCATTTTGTATCAATTTCATATGCAATTGTCTCTAATTTATTCAATTATTGATATTTGGTTGACATTAGTTCTAAATCAATGTTACATTGTTTGCATCTTTGAGTACAATTTTTGAAGATTGTATGACAAGTCTTTGATTTGAAAACATTTTCGAAATATTCTCATTTACTAATCATTTACTTGTAAGTTATTAACAAAATCTTATTAGAAATCAAATGTTTAATTGAATGAAAAAGTTTTATGCCAATTGTTGTTCATTTATTTACCAATTGATGCAAAACTTCATTTTAAATGTGCTCCAAAATAATAGAATTAATTAGTGATTAATAAATTGAGAATTAGTAACAGTACTCAGAAATTATAAGTTTTAAACACTCGAAATGATTGCCTTTTCGCAAACAGAAACTCACTTTTAGATACAATAAGAGTCAAAAGTCCTTCATTACGAATTGAATCATATTTTTGGTGATTAGAAGTTAAGAAATCACAAAATTCAAGTTGAGTTCAATGTTGAGTATTTTAATGATAATTTATATCTTTTTTGATTTATATAAAACAGATTTCCATTTATAGTTTACAGAACTTATTGATCGCTATACCGAACAAAAATATATCCTAAATATAATAAAACTGATACAAAAACTAAAAGTCCTGCACTGTATTTAAAAAGATTGATTTTTATGTGAAATTTACTAATATTTGCAAAATATTTTCATAACTGTTTTAAAGAGATGAAACAGCTTTTGTTTTTGAAAAAATAACTAAAATTTATTATTATTTGAAATAGCAGTGAAGGATCAGCTAATTAATGATCAGTCACATCAATAGAATGTTACTTTTGACAGATAAAATTTCTAAACATTTCAAAAAACATTTGTTACTAACGAGCAAAACAATTACTGAATCATTCAAAAGCTGGAAACTTATTTTAATAGATTTTTCATGAAAATTGTTTCATTTGATGTCGTTTTTTGAGAAATCATTGCGAAAATTCAAGAATAGAAATTTATACAACATTGGAGAAAACAAATTATAAGTTGTATATCTCTAACTATAATACAAGCATAATGTGTAGTATTATAAGAAGCAAAAAAAAGAAGGTCCCACCGAGACTCGAACTCGGATCGCTGGATTCAAAGTCCAGAGTGCTGACCATTACACCATGGGACCTTATATAATCATGAGTCATTTCCAATGCCATTTGAAATAATTATGAAATATAAGCAAACTTTAAATTTAAATATATTTAACTGCTTGTAATGAAATATATGGGATATTTTGGAAATTAGTATTTGAAAAGAAAAAACTAATTGAATGAGTGAATAATTCATTTTGAAAGTGGTGTTACACACAATTTCATAGTTGATATGTTAATCATGCTTTAAAGGGATGGTTTTATTTGGGGAAAAATATGGTATAAAAAGTTGAATGAATAGTTTTATTAGTTTTGAGGATTTAGTTTTATTAAATAAATTGATGGGCACTTTATTTATAAGAATTGGTAGAAATGATATGAAAAATGTTTGCATAGTAGTCAACAGAGTTCGCTATGATGTGCTTAAACTGTTGAAAATTGAAAAAGCGGGGTTAACATGTTTGGCTCATGTTTTGCAGAATCGATCGAAAACAGAGTGTTTGCTTTGCCAGAGTTGTAATGTTGAGATATAACTGACTCTCTAGTGAGTGTTTTTCTGTTGGGAAAATGGAAGGCATAATAGATTTAGTGGTAGAGTAGGAGGGAATACAACTGGATTGGATTGGAGGAGAAAAGACTGACTCTTCTCTACTCTGACTTGTTTTGAGTAGTTTTGCAGTAAAACCAATGGTTAGGGCAACAATCGGTTGCCATCCCGTCCGCCATCTCTCGAACCTTTCCTATCATAACAACATTGCAGTCAAAGACAACCAAAAGTATCGGTTCGGGGAAAACGTTGTATTGCGTGTGCTCTCTATCTATCTATGAGTCTCTCTATGAGTCTCCCTATCGTATGAGTGACTGTGTTTTGTGTATAACTCTATGACTAACTTTTTATTTGAAAATATATGAATCGAGTATTAGTTCAATACATATGTATTCATTCACTTATACTCTACTCATTACATACTTTATTCGCTTTATATTAATCACAAATGAATACTGTGTTCCACAAAAACTTATATTTCAATTATATTAATATTAATATGAAATATTGAATTGAAGTTAAAACAACTCTTAATTATGTTTGATTTGTTTGTGGACATTGATCGCAACCAAACGTCGGGTCAGTTTTGAGTGTTTGTGTGAGAAAGTCATGCCATTCGAGTCACAACAATATTAAGTATATTAAGAGTTATATTAATATGAATTCAAATACAGTAAACAATAAGATATACTCTCAAAGTATTTGACATATAATACAGTCAAATCACATCTCATTATTCATCATTTCATAACTCAAGTAAATCTTCAATCAATAGTTTGTTTGACAACAATTTCAATACAATTGTGTTAATAATAATAATAAGAAGAAATAAATCCTGAATTGTATAAATAGATGAATTGGTCTTAAGGTTGTCTGCAATGGACATACTTCCGAGCGGTCACATCTTTAAAGAACTTCAAGTAATCCACGAAACGGGCTATTTATCAGCACAACTATCACTTGAGGATAAGTGGCAGCAGGTATTCATTCAATTATCACATTCCAAACATATATTTAATTATTTATTGCTATATTTTTAGACATTTTCCCATTAGTTTAAAGTTTTAATTTGCCATTTGTTTGCGCACAATTAATCATTCAATAAGTTTTATCATATAAATTGTTTGTAAAGTTCATAACAATGCGGTTCTAATGCTTATCATGTTTTTTGTTGATCTCTTTTTTTTTAGTTTTGTTCAACTTTTTCAATGCAAAGCACTTTCTTTTAATTTTCACGAACTTTTCATTCTATTGTAGTTTTGCTCTACTCTTACATCAATTCTATATTATTATTGCAAATACTTTAATGCAATATTTTCGTCGTTTTCTCATTAAAAATGTGTTTATTATACAATTTTCACGTTTTTTGTCAGTAAAATATTTGCCGCAAAAATGTATAATTTATTTGATGAATTTGTTATTTTAGTTTCTTATGATTCTTCTGAATTTAATATAGAAATTGTTGTTAATTCATATACACTTGATTTCCGCCGACAAAATGTCAAATTCCTATTCCTTTCGTAATTCTCAACAAATGAGTTATTTTATTGAAAATTACATGCATTTATTAAATAATCTCTTATTTCTTTCGTAATATGTTTACGTTAATAACCATTTATTGTTAATTTGCATTTAAATAATTGCATTGATATTCACAACTGGAGAATTTCATTTGAATGCAGAAATGAAGTTCTGATAACTCCTACTTAAGACATACATAACTTATTGTTATCTCACTTTTATAAAGACAAGATTGTGAGCATTTTTGTATGAGTTAAGGTTTTGTTTGGTATCTGAGATACTAAGAAAATAATACTAAGTTTTAGTAAAACATTCACGTATTCCTATAATATATTCGATTCCTTTTTGTTTAATAGAAATATAAGTTATCAATTCTTATGTTTTAATAGGTTAGGAATAGGTATACCTGTAAGCAATGCCTGTGTATATCTGTATTGGCGCGCATTAATTGGCATCAATTCATTTCTCAATTGATTGAAGTGAAAGTTTTGAGTTATTAGTTTGCGTTAACGTTTAGTTCGCAAAGCATAACGAGTACATAACCACAAATGTCATTCGCTCGAGAACTAAGACTTATTCCATTAATTACATCATTATTTTTGTCGTTGAATTTATGCAATAAAATAATATTATATGTGAAAAAAGGGCACAACTTGTGGCCAATAGAGAGCCCAAATGTATAATTAGACGTATGGTAAATGCCCCTCATGTCGAATCATCGAAAGCTTTTCACTCCGACCTTGGCTTCAATTGTGTTCAAGTTCTCTGATGTACATCATCTACAACTCTAGTCATGTCCCCCAACTGTTCCCCTTATGCTGTTTTGGAGGCAAAACTCTCTCAAATTTTTTGGTCGCAAACTTCCAGTGCACGAAATGTTTAGCCCAAGGTTTCAAACAGAACGAACCAACACTTCTCATGATCCAATGCTTGCTTTTTAGTCATTTTTGAGTTCACTTTTTATATAAGTTCTTTCAAATTGTTTCCATTTTTTACTTTTCTACTTAACCATTATTCATAGCATAAGCTTTAAATCGAAAATTTCTTAAATCTATTACAAGATAAATATTTGAACCTTTTTATGGATATTGTGATAAAAACAATATTTCAAAATTATTCAGCCATAAAGATGACTATTTAGAGTGAGTTTTAAATTATGATCCTCTTTTCAAAGTATCCCATCATTGGAAACTTGCTCTTTCTCCCTATCATTTATTCGTGCATTAACTCAAATGTCCTGATATTACAATTGAGATTATAAAATAAGTGGGCTCTCATCAGATACTAACTTATATTCAAATTGACATGAAATCTAGATTTCCAAAGCAGATAATTCAAATTTGTCATTCATTCATGAATCACAGGATGTAATTGAAAATGCATTCATTTTTGTCTCCCTTTTATCATTGAAATTCTAAATTTTTACTCCAGATTAATATTTATAACTAAATTAACTTATTTAATGGCTAATTGAGATATAAATCTTGTGCTAATTTCATTCGAAACCATATAATTCTTGTAAATTATTTCAACTCAAAATCTAAAACGTTAAGAAAAATTTTCTTATCAAAAGTAAGAAAAGATTTGTTGACTTTTTACACTTTGGAGTTGAGATAATTTGTCTGTACATTATATTAAAGTGAGTTTAGTTTTCCTCTTGTATTGCTGTGCAAAGTATTTGTCTTTTGAAACCCAATGAAATCCAATTAAGTGAGAAACCGATTTGTCATAAACATTGGATAATTTGAGTTAAGATGAGTTGAATGACTCATTCTATTTAATCCTATTTTAACTCCAAACACATCTAATGAATGGTTCCATTTAATAGTCTTTAATGATTAGGAATTCAAAGTAATCTTTAGCTGTTTTTTGGAAAGAAAAAGTTTGCAAATCAAACACATTATTGACTTATAAAGAACTAGTATTACTGGTAAAAATACCTTTCAATTTGATATCTATATTATCAAAGTATTACTTATAAAAAGTCAAATTAACTTCTTTTAATCAATCAATCAATAGGAATATCAACACATAATTATCAAAAATATAAGTTTAAGTTTCAATTATTTTCAACCAAACACTATCTCTTTGTTTTTAATCAATTCAATAGAATTTATTTAATGCTCTCAATATTTAACAGTTAATTATTATCTCAAAATGAGTCAACAGAACAGATCAAATATTTAGTGTCACTTGAGTTTAATTTTGTTAATTTCATTTAGCACTGCAATCAAAAATTTAGAGACAGTAAAACTCTAACCTATTCGTGACAGTATTAGTAAAGACCTACGAATTCACTCAAGTTATTATTAAAACATGAATCAATTTAGTATTCAATATTACAAATGTGTACTTTTCTCACCAGATTTTTCCTGTGGATTGTATGTCAACCTGTCTTCGTGTCTGTGATGCACAGGAAAATCATTTCTTTCTGTGAATTTTTCTTTTTTAAGCTTCTCAGAAATATTTTGCTTTAATCAACGTTTTTATCGAATATTTTCTAACCATTCTTTTCTAATCTTTCAAATTTACTCAAATAAATCATCGAAAACTAACGCAATCATAATATAAAAACTGAAAAAGAATCATAATTTAAATGTGTATAAAATTATTAATGGAAACTTTGATAACGTAATGATGCACACTATTTCTGGGTAAAAATTTTTCCTTCCATCAAATTTATCTAAAAATAAACTCACGCTTCAAAACTGTTGTTCCGATCTTTCATGTCTTAATAGAAAAGTAGAGTAAATAAAGTTAAAAGTTGTATAATATATTTTATGACTTAACACATTGTTTGATTATTAGATATAAAGATGTCATATAGAATGAGTTGATAAATAATATTGTGTTTGAACTGTTAGGCCTATCATGTAATGGAGTTTAGCTGAAAATGCGCTCCACTTTCGCGCAAATATTTAATACCTTAAACAGTAGTAATTTAATAAAATTTAATACTTTTTTCACGACATGTTTCATAAATTTTATGTTATTTCCTATTTTATTTGCATCGATAATGAGTTTTGACCTTTTTTGCACACAAACTTTGTATTCTTCAGGATATATTACTGAAAGTATTTGAAATGTGAGAGAACTAATGAAATGACTAGTGCAGAGCTGCAGAGTTGTTATACGCTTTGCTAGTTTTAAACTATATTGCGTGTGAACATTATATTTAGAAAAATTCTTCATAAAAGTGGACAAGTTGTATATGATTGTATTTGATTATATTTGATATTATAATATAGTTATAATAAAATAATATAATAATAGGATACATAGGCTTAGCATTGGTTGCCAGGAAGTGAACGCGAATGAATGAATGCCCAAATTAGGAAAGAGCTCAAAAAGTAATAGTAAATGCGAAATGGTGTGTATGGCTTATCAACAGCTCTTTTCTTCGGTTTTATGTTGCCTTAGAAACCATCATGAAGAATAAACAGTCGGGCCCTCCGCCTCAGTGCTGCAAAATGTACGGCATTTATGACTGGTTCTGGTTTAGTGGGTTCTTATTTGAGAACTGCTTCAACTCACGAGTATTATGAGCACAACTCGCATTGCCTGTATTGCGAGCACAGTCTCACATCACTTTCACTGTATATACAAGTATTGTATACACATTAGTCTGTCTTCAATATTAGCTCTCATGACCAGAAAGCAGACAGTTTACAATGCATGCATGCAGTGTGAGCTCGATGTGGAACCAGTGACTCAAAAATATATATACGTATAGATACGCATTCACTACTTATTACTTGACTTTGCGTTCGTCTCACCCGAAAATAGTTGTGATTCTAAATCAACTTATTTAGTTGACTGGCATCTGGCTATAACATTGTGAGCTTGTGCTAGACTTCGCCACATCTATCCTTCTCTTAAGCTCTCAAATGAAATACATTTTGTACTATTCACAGATTCACTTAGAGTCACAATTCGTGCTGATTTTCCTTTTCTTGCACTCAACTTTTTCCTATTTCTAAATTTAGTGCTAATAAATATTTGTACTAAATTTCATAAACAATTGCTTTATACATTATACTTATGGTAATAAATAATATCATTCACTTATTTGCAATTTTATTTTTATTCATCAAAAACGTGATTAACCGCTCGTATTCTGGATTAGAAAATAGTAACAATTTAAAGGCTGATCTTTGCACTGATAGTTCAACATTTTATGTTGAAAAATGTCTAAAATGCAGTTGTAAAATATATTCTATTTTTCTGTAAATCCTACTGTTAAATAAGTTTTAAGGTTTACTTTTCATAATAAATTATTGTTCGGTTGATATTTTTCTTAACATTATCGGCTCTTTAAAGTATTATTCACGTAAGGAATCAAACGTGCGAAGAGAAAAATGAGAAAACGGTGAATAAATGCCTTATCTTGAAGTGTATTTCCAAAAGAATAATCATGACATATGAAAGGCAATATGCAATAGAAACGGAACGTTCAAGAGCTATACGTTTCCCTTTATTCATATTTGAATTATTGAATTTTCAAAATATTTTAACCCAAATTATAGAATCAAATGAGTTTTCATATAATATATTAAGTTTAAGTTTGAATAACATGTCAAATAGAGATTCAGATTTTATATAAAGTAAAGTAAATTGAATTAATTTTTTATGTAAGCAAAAAGTCAAGTCTATGAGTGCATTGATTACATTTTGCAGTCAACACAATATGATAAGGTGTTTACGAAAACTATGAAGTATTATAATTCACACTAATTATAAAGTTGTTTAATTATTATGTTTTCATCGGATGAAATGCTGAAAGTTTATGAGGTTATGGTTTGAGGTTTAAAGTATTATTCCCAAAATCGAGTAAACCATATATACATGTATAACCCCAGAAAGCCGTCACTTAATTTCGCGCTTCATATATTGAATATTTTTATGAGTTAAACCTGTTATACACCTTATAATACTGTATTCTTTCCCAAATTCCTTATTCCCGAAACTTTTTTCCCAAATGTGAATTGAAAATGATTTTTGAACCAAAATTTGTAAACAAGTTTTGTTTGATATAAGTTGTAACTATAATTAAAATTGCAAATCAAATCAAATCTTGAGGAAAACAAGTCAAAACTTATAGAGGGAGGACATAAACTACACGCAGATGTTAGCAAATCAGAACTGGTGAATCGGAAAATTTTTAGCTTTAATAAGTTGGGGTTATTCTTCCAAACATATAGTTTTCTTATTGAATAATTCAATTTATAGATTAAATTTAGTGATACGAGTATTGGCAGCTTTAAAAAGCTCCGAAACATGATTTATAATCCTATTGTTATATTTATATTGAGTATTACTCTTTATTACAACAATATTTTGTTTTATCAAATGGTATATCAATCCATCAAAATATATTCGTTTGAAAATAATTTTAGAACTCGACGACACATTTCCACATAAAAAGTTTCAAAATAATGTTTCTTAAGTCTGGCATTTGGCACAAAATATGTTATTTACAGTACTAGTAGTCTTACTTATGATTTTCTGCAGAACTTATTTATGAAAGAACTTATGCAGTTGTGCTGCACTTTTCTTAATAAAGTTTTTTAAGTTTATTTAAACAACTTCTTACTCACAAATCAGTTGGATTTACCATTTGAAGAGTCAATTCCTTTTCTAGAAAGGATTACAAACTCTTCTATACCAGTACTGCATATAATGTCTGTTGGAATTAGTCACTAAAGCACATCAATTTTACAAATGAAATAGTGTGCAAAGCATTACGTTTTAAAAATGTTCAATCAATTAGAGTCACGTTTTCTGATCTATCATTTTGCTTGAGAATCTTATGCTGTATAAAAGCCATTGCATTTCTTTAATTTTTGTTTCAACCTTTCAATCGGTTTTTAATAGCAGCCATGATTTCAGTAACTCTAAAATTGATATTTTTTTCTCATAACATTAGAGTTTCTTTTATTTAACTTATCAACAAACTGAGAGTTTAAGAACTCTAAATTTTTCAGCCTTTATTGTAGAAGAAATTTTCTGAAGATTACATATTTTGGAATAAACTTTGAAGAGTTCTCACTTGTAAATATCAGTTGAGGGGATCTAACCGTTCAACAAGTTTCAAATTACTGGACATAACTTTTAAATCGTTTGATCAAATTTCACAATATCATAAATAAGTGCTTCAATTTTTAACATTACTATCTTTAAGATTATAATTCGATTGAAAAGATGTTTTACAATGCATTAGTTCTTAGAAAAAAAGGAATTATAAGACATCACGCATTGGTATATTAGCTATAAATAAAGAGTCCAACTGTTATTCAATAGAACTAAATCGAGAGCGAATGACTTATTTTTTTTAGTTGCATAACTTGATTGTGTGAATCGCAGCTCAAGACAAATCTACGTTACATTTCAGGTCTGTTTTCTAATCGCTTTGCTTTTAGTTTTTCACCGACGATATTGTGCGCCACAAAACTAATTAATCAAAATAATAGACATCAAGAGAATAGTTTTTTTTGCAGATTTATTATACTATCGATCTTTTTTTGCCTTTTCCATCAATTTTTCAATTATACTGTAAGGCATTATTTTTTATTTAATAGCAACGAATATTTTATTGTTAATGTCTATAACATGAATAGAAATTCAAATAAGATATTACATGAATGCCTCACTCATTTCTCATTAATAGCCGTTTTCTTATTGACGAAAATAAAAATGTCATAAATTTAGAATTCGTTCGAATGAAAAGTTTTCTTAAATAAATTCAGTATTTCAAAGGATCTCTTATTAATTGAGTCCTCCAAATCACTTCTTATGCTAACTTAGCTTTTGATGCAATGCTGAGATTTTGTTTCTGAGAAGCTGTTCAAAACTCAGATTTGCAATAAATCCTTCGTTGTATTAATTTTTGATTAAGTTCTCTGCTTTAGTTCATGAAAAATTAAACTATAAAGTCGTCGCGTGTCGAATGTTTTGCTGTCTCATATCATTCCAGACACACGAACCACAACTGAAGCATTTATGGTCTTTTAGTAACTAAAAATATTTTTTTCTTCAACTTGTTATCGATTATTCCTAGAAACAGCAGTCGAGGATTTAATATTTCTTTCATTTATAAAAGTTCTTCCGATCGAATATTGAGAGGAAACGTATGATTATTCAAAAAATAATGTAAACTAATCAATCGATACAGAAATAAGAGTGAATGAACTGTTTCTTAATGACAAAATCTTAAGGCATTCAATTGATTCATATATTTTGAATCTAAATTCTTTAACAATGAGTGCAAATATAATTCATTTTTTCCATATTTGAAAATTGATAGCTAAGAGTCAAAGACGATCCCTAACTCTTAAGTTATGTGAGTCACAAAACTAGATCAGAGTATAATTTGGTTTTTCCTTATAAACTACTTCATTCAAAATATTTAAGTACAAAATTCTTGTAATAATGAATCACAAAATCGTATTTTTAGATTCCAGTGTAAAATTGCTATTATTTTATTAGTCATGAATTTGATTGAAATAATTTACATAATTATTTAGAGAACTCAAAACTAACTGAGAGTTGTGTTAAAGAATGAAAACATGACTTTAGCGTTGAGAATTCGATTACCCATTATTATGATTATACAAATGGAGTTTTTATAATTTGAAATTTTAGTTGATATGTATTCTGAGAAATGTTTTGGTTTTTGTTATCTATTTATTATATAAAAAAAGACATTAACATTTGAATGATTTTGCAGCATGTGAATAAACGTCTGCAGATAGAGCTGACAGTAAAATACAATACAGTATAAGTTGTCGTAGTGGTGCAGTATTAGAGTATTAGATGAGCTCATAGATAGAATGACGGCATATTCCTTCCGCTTATTCACTAAATTCACTTTATTATAGAGCACCTGATTGGCTGGTATTGCATTACATTTATGCAATGCGGACTCTTTAGACAAACTCTTTTAACTTAATGGTCTGCTGTAATAACTGAGTCGTCTGAATCATTACCGATCGAACAAAAATAATATTCATATACAAAAATCCACTGTATTTGCTTTCTAGAGTATGCATGCATTTGATGGGAGTAAAGAACTTTTTATTATGCTTTTTTATGTGTTTGGACAACAGGTGCTTCTCTCCAAATCAATTAATTTGATTTTAATGTCTTCGGTTTGTCATTCAGATTAATTGCTACTTTGGTTCACAACTCACTTCATTTTCAACTTCATTAAAAATTAATATTTCATTTCTGTATTGAGAAACTTCTCTTTTACACCTTTGTATGAAAATTTGTTTCTTTAATCTGGTTCTTAATATTCAACTATTACTACAAACTATTATTAAATATATTTGTAAAGTAATTGATTTTATAAAAAATAATAATTTTTTTAGAAAATTGCTGAAAAGGCAGAAAACATATGATAGTATTGTATGAAATGATTGTAAACTTAAGAGAATGTTTTCTCGTTGGTATTGAGCGCATGTGAAGATGCTTACATTTGGGTCATTCCCCTTTCTATGAATCGATCCGACAAATGCTTCGCGTAGCAAAAGCTCACAACATTTAATACTGTCTGCGATAGTAAAAACTCGGTCTTTGCCTTTACGTCGTTTCTGTCTCATAGACTTTTCAAAAATCATGATCAGGTAGTGCTGTCTATAGCAAAATACTTAACTGAAATGCATTATTCGATTAAATAATTCAATTTGTAATGAATTTGTTATTCAATGCTTCGCTTAAATATACACTCAATGCCCTGAAATGCTCTGTAAATTATCGCTTTAGTTTTATTCGAGCCCTCTCTCAATGTTAAATAACAGCAATAGTTTTGTTGAGAACTACAATTTGAGCAAAATATGAATGAAAATAAATCAATATTACTGTATCTTAACTGTTACAATATATTGGATTCCTTTTCAATATAAGAATCATCTGTAAATGTAGACAATTGTAGCGCATAAGAGTGGTCAACACTTTCAATCATTTATCTTAAATACTGGTTCTATTGTTTGAGTCTAAGCTCACATGGATTCAAATGTTTTGTAATAATACTCATTCTCTAAGTTCATAAAGCGAAACAATCACATATTTTCAATTATACCTATACATAACAATCGAAAGGAAAGTTTTTTAGTTTTATATTTCCAATCAATGGGTTGAATCACCGTTTTGGGTATGAAAAAAGACAGAAAATCTACTCAATGGACAAATATTTGTTTGCGTACTTTTGGTAACTTAATAACTAATTATAAATATTAGGAAACCTGACACATGCTTACACGAATGACTTATTTTTTGTATAATTTATCTTTTATATGATTTCCAAATTTTAAATACTGCATATATTAATACTATTACCAATTCTTGTCATCAGTTTTAATAAAGTTATATAATTCTGATCAAAAGAAATGTATATTTTATTATTCAAATCCTTTATCAGTAGAAATATGAAACTGTTATTACATTTTGTAAATTTTGGATCCAATTAAATTGAAAATATTTTCAAGTATTGAATTTAAATAATATTTTTATCAATTCATACTTGAATTTTGAAATATATTTTTATGACATTTTTCTGAATTATAATCTCATGACTTTTGAAATGATGAAAAATATTCTCAAGATTCGAAAGCTCTGTTTGATTATTATATTGCATATTTGACTGATTTGACGAGTTTTTAGATATTGAATAAACAAACAAAACTTATTAGAAGCCAATTACACAACTGAGTTTTGCACATTTGAAACTATTTATAACTTATTCCTATGCTGTGTTCTCTTATCCCAATGATTGCATTGAAAAATTAATAATCGCTAAACCCATTATTGAAAACCTTTATTACTCGTTCAATAATTAAAGTTTAATGTAAATAAATTATTGAGTGCTTGAGAAACAATAAATTACTGATATTTGCGAGAAAGCGGAAACGACATTAGAGCTGATGTTCCCTCATATTTCTCTATAGATTACTATTATCTTCATCTTTGTTCTGTGTTTTATTTGGGGTATATTTAAAATATGTAGAGTTTATAATTTTTTTGTTGTCTATTCTATTAAGATGGGAAGGAAGTGAGTTGACTACTAGTATTTTTGCAGGAAACTGCTTCATGCTTTGCACTTTTGCCAATCCCTTCACATTCTCTTATTGACAGGTGAGCTTCATTTCGCTCATTTGGTACATACATTATATGTCACATTACTATAAATAAGTCATATTATTCATCAATTT
>JAQFZT010000073.1:0-46378 GCA_034696325.1 Camisiidae sp. | reverse complement strand
CAATGCAATGCAATGCGTCTGACACGAGACAACAATTTAGTTGAATGAATGAGATATACTTACTTTGGCCTCATTTGTGAGCACCAGTTTATAAATGAAGTGACAAAACGTTTTGGATCGTTAATTACTGCCAATTTACTCAACAAATATATATGTAAAGTCAAACATGCATTTCTCGAAACACAAGCGACCAGAAAATCATCACAATTACTTGGGATCTCAAAAATGTCTATTATATTCTTCATATTACCTGATTATAAAATGCAATTAATAAGAGAAACATTAACATTAACGAGTTTGCATTGAGTTTATAAAGCTTATAGTTTTTCATTCACAACAATAATAATCGTGAGATAAAGTTGTATAAACTTGTATAACAAACAAACCTTCAATATTAAAATAGTTGCAAATATACGTTTCGACGAGAGTTAAAAAGTTCGGGATAGACTTAACGGAGAGACACGTAGATTGGATGAGATCACGAATTATTAGAGGGTTTTCATAACTCAAACATGAGGCGTACTGTTCGGTCACTATTTTGCTTATATCTTCGTTCGACAATTCGTTTATACATTTCAATAACTCATTAAAAAGAGCGACGCGTTCTGATGAGTCTATATCTAAAAGTTTCATTTGAATAAAATATCCATTTATTACAACTTATATTTCAAATGAATGACTAATTGAGTGCATACTCTGCAAACCCAAGTATTGTTAGACCATTACCTGATTGAAAAGTAGGCTTTAGATCTTCAAAGCATTGATTAATGAAGAGTCTCAGTTGATTCGGATATTTAGTCACTAAATCACTATCACCCGCAGCCAAGTCTTTTATTAAATGTGAAACACTATTTGCATAACATCTATGTTTCAAAAGCCAATCTCTATCACAGATATCAGTATCACTTGAAGAAATTTGAGAAATTTCTTTCAATAAATTGAATAGAAAACTGTGACTTGAATTATTCTCTTCGAAAAAATATGATTTCAATTTAATGACTCTAACAATAACTTGACTGATAGATTGCACTTTAGTTGCTGTTAATAAATGAAATGGAATCGATTGCATATAAACTTCGTTCTAAAATTGAATTAAAAACCATTTAAAGATAAGTGTAAACTATCGATTGTTTAAAAATTTTAATTTGCAGAAAAAATTCATACCAAACACTTTTCAGATGACAACGAAACCAAAGTATAGGACAAATTTTCGACTATTGAAGCAATTTGTTCTACAGTCAGTGATTGATTATGAAGAGTATGTCCCCAATCAATCTTTGAACAAACATAAGCTATGAAAGGCTCAATTGAATACTTGTCTTGAATTACAGCCTAAATAAGTGATGACATGATTGAATAAATGAAGGTATAAAAGCAAAGAAAGACTTGAATGACTTACGTCATACATCAACTTTATATCTATAATATTTGGACAAAATTTATTCCATTGCAAAGTTTGAATTTTTTTCTGTATTATAACTAGATCTGGAGGACCGATAGCTTTGGTGTCAATAATGTATGAAAGGACTACTTGCCATATACAAGACAGGATACTCGATAACATGCCTGTAATTACAGTATATTTATGTAAAAGGAATAATTATCAAACTTTCTTCTATAAGTGCATTCAATACCTTGAAAACATTCAATGAAGTAATGAATGTTCAATAAGAATAATTCCCAAACGCTATTAAAAATATCTGAACTGACAAAACGAGTGGAGCGTTTGGGGAAAAGCCATACTTTCCAGTTATCATAGAATGGTCGCCAAACATCCAGAATATCGCCTTTATATAGAAATTTTTAATTTAAACTTCACTTTTCAATTTGAATTGTTTCTAATAATAGTGTTAACGACTCACAGGGAGGCATTCGAGAGTTGGCGTTTAACCAACAAAATGAAAGCGTCGAAAGGAATTCCAAAAATCTTTGAGCATAAAGCTTGAAATGGTCAAGAAATTCGAGAGGAAGCTCTTGATACGCTTCACACATATGTGTTGATAATATATCCAATATATCGCAAAGCTTAAAAAAAGTCAAATATTGATTGTAAAATATAATTCAAATTTGTGTTGAATGAGTTATACCTCATTAGCTGTGAATAATGGCTGATTATTTGAATATTTCTTTAATTCCAAATAAAAACTTGAATAATCATCATCTACTTTTGTGATAAAGAAACCGAAAGACAGGAGTACATCATTCCAAAGGGAAGGTGTTATTGAAAGTTCTTTCATTCCTAATCAAATAAATCAATTACAATGAATTTAATCAAAAAATAGAGTGAAGGAAACCATTACCTTTCAAAAGAATGCGCAAAACGTCCGGTAGATATTCAGGAAAATGAAAGATTATAACGTATTGTAAATGCTTTCGATAGAGCTAAAAGAGCAAAATTTTAAAAATTCATTCAACTAAACAACAGGTGTGTATTTGACTCACCCCGAGAACCACCAAATAATCTTCTTTAGGTTTATTACCAAAACTGTTGAGAGCATTCCCTAAAATTTCAATTAGTGCTAGACATTGATCGCGCGAAGAGTTTTTAAACCAAAGCGAAACATCAAACTTATAAATGCAGATTAATTGAGAATTAATAACAAATATTAGTTTTAAAAACAATGTAAAGAAATGTAAATTTGAATACTTTGCTCAAAAGTACAAAAGAGACTTGTGGTGGAGATTTAGTCAGCTTTTCTTGTATGAGTTGATACATATCTAGGAAACATTGAGTCGAACATTTGGATGGAAACAAACGTGGAGCTAAATATTCAATTATTTTTGGGTGATTTATAGCTGTTTCCAATACAAACATATTCGTTTCGTCACTTTTTATTTCTGCGATCTTTTCAAGAAACAAATATTAATCGTAAGAAAAGTGCAATAAATAAATAGTTGAAAACATACAGATCCTAATGAGTCGAGTAAAGTTGTGAACACTTGTCTGGAGGGCGCGTACAAGCAATTGCTATCATTGAGCCAAGAGAGCAAAGATCCCAATAAATTTCTTTCCACATCATTTTGCTCTATATCTCGAAAGTCGTATGATTTGATGAGTAAACTGTTAAATGAATGTTTGGAATCGATTGAGTTATATTAGAATTAAGGAATAAAACATGTGAAGCAGTTATTAAGACTTACAGAATGGCTTTTTCAATGAAAAGTGAAGAGCTCACAACTTTATTAGAAGGCGTTTCAATCAATTCTTGGAGCATATTCTCGAAATCAATTCTGTTTCGATCAATTTGTTTCAACGCGTGATGATTAAGAGTCGCCTCAACGAACTGACAGTTCACAATATTTAATATAAAAATACTTATTAACCAACTTTGCCAACCATTCAAAATGAATTAATAAAGTTAAAACACACCTCAATAGTTATACTTGCGGGTCCACTGCATCCGTTTGGATCATAACTATCTTTATCGCATGGAATCTTCACTTTTACCTGAAATCAAATTTAATTCAATAAAACTCATGTCAATTACTATTCATTAATTTACTTCTTTTTTAATGTTATGATAGAGATCAGGCAATGACTCCATCAAATTTCGATTTAAAGTATCGAATTTGTGCAAAAGGTTTTCGAAAAATCTGCAAAAAAATAAGTGTCAAAAACTTTAATTACAAATAATAACTATTGATTAAGTTGAAGGCATACTTGGCTTCTTCAAGAACAACTTTCACATTGTGTTGAATTAATAAAAGAAGAGCAGAGCTATTGTTAATGGTTTCGATATTAATATTAAATGCTTCAAAATTAGACTTCTTTACTTCAGGTGCCTTTAAAGCCTCATCTGTGATTAAGTAAACATATGAATAGATGTGTGTATTAACACAATCAAATTTACCTTCAAATTGTGAAATATTTTCATTCATTTGACAAATTGTATTCGATAATAAAGATGTTGAATGCAAATCAAGCCATAAATTATAGTATTTTGAGGCTTCTATTTCTATATGTTTAAAATCTATATAATCTGTATGAAACTCATTGAAAGAAGTGTTAGCGATCGCGCATTTGAGTAAATTTTTCAAATATTGTGGCTGAAGCTCTTCTACATTAACAAAAACCTCATGCAATTGTGAGTCTTCTAACCAAAGGATGTAAGCTCGATATAATTTGGTCAACTGGTCGTGCATTATATTTGATTGACTGTCATTTGGATCATCACTTGAAAGCCAAAGCCTGTGGTGATAGTCTATCAATGAGTTTAGTTTATTAATCAACTTTTTTCTAGTTTCTTCTGCAATGAATTTCAATCCTATAGAACCACAAGAATCACTGCTCATAAAGAATAAGGTGAAAAATCTAAACCAAATGAAAGGCTCTAAATCGCTCGGAGGACTCATTGGAGAATTGATAGCTTGAGCGGCCCATGAATTGATTGGCAATAAAGAAAACGGAATAAGAGAGTGATTGTGTTTGTTGCAAATCGACTATTGAAATAAAAGTGCATTTAAGAGAAAGTTTGAATATAGAATAAGGAACACAAACCTTAATACCAGCTTCCATATTAAAGTCTGAATTGACACTTATTTCAGCAACAATTTCCTCCCAAATGTTTTCCATTCTAATAGAATCTGATTCAATTCGAAGCCATCCGAGCCATACATAGTTCTGGTTTTGTTTCTGAATTATGTGCAAAGGAGTAATCCATTCACACTTTTTGGCTGAACTGGAACTCCAACTAAACAATGATGAGAACCAATTAGAAGCCGGCAGTTTCCAAGACTGAATGTCATAAGGATTTTCACTTAAATATTTAATATATAACTCTCTCAGCGTTTCGTCAAGATATACAAAAATAGCGATGTTATCAAATATGAAAGCAATTTGTTCTAGTTTGGAAAGACCTGAACTAAACCATGAAGAGGCGTGTGATTTCATTAGTGAACTGATCACTTCGAAAAGCAGTTCCGTCCAACAGATTAGAAGTTTCAATTTGTTCTGTTTATCTTTTATTTTTGATAATTGGTGTGATATCATCCCAACCACTTCTTTGCTGTGTTCAGCAAACATATGACTCAATTGTGTCATTAGTTTAGGATTAGAGACAAGAAGATCATATTGTCTTATATGAAATGGTAAAAAACTGAATAAAATATGTAGAGCAGGAATATTATGTTGATTTGTCAGCAATATTTCTATTAATTCAATGCATTTTTCCATCGTTGAACTGAAAAAATATGATCAGCAAATTTTTATACTTCATAACTGTTTAATTAGAGTAATAATCGAAGTTTGAGTTGACTTACTTTTGTCCAAAATCAGTCATAACTAAAGCTAAATAGATAGCGAATGGATTTTGTTCTTCTAAACCCCTACAAACTGGTACCAGATTTGAATCGAAATTCAGTTTAAGAGTGTTTGACTTCTTTTCAATGATGCTCTCATCAGAAAAAACGAAATCCCAATTTTCATCTGTCTGCTCGAGTGAATGTAATTTCAACGTTAACAACATATTCCAAGACCATCTGCTAAAGTCAACAACATCTACAGATTTCGCTAATGAAAGCAAACTTTCACTTCCGAATTGCTTTAAATTACTATTTTGCAAATCTTTGGGATTTTTGAAAGTGATGTGATTATTGACCGACAAATAAATTTTTAGAGCAAGATTTTGATGCTTTTCTATATCTAAAAATAGTGTTTTATTCGATGAATTGAAAGACCAGTTAAGTCTAGAAAATATAATTCTTGCGATTCTGTTCAATAAGTGATGGGTTGGATAAGAAATAATCCATTCACATAACAAGTTAATGATGTCTTCTTGAGGACACCAAACATTTAAAGATATTTCACTGAATAATTGCACGCATTCCTGAAAATTTTTAATGAAAATAAATAAATTTCAATTTGAACTATCAATGATTACCTCATTATTGGTTTCATATTCTAAAAGTTGGCGTATAAGAACACTAATCAATGACTGATATCGTGCTATAAGTTTAGTGATGATTTGTTTTCCTGTTTCTGTCATGTTAGAAGTCAATTGTGGCGTTTGGAAAGATATCTGAAAAATTTCTTTGACTATAGTAGAGATGAATTCATTTTCAGTATTACTTCTAGAACTGGCCATATTATACAATAAACATAAAAGACTTTGTGATTCAGTTATTGTAAGTGATGACAACTTTTCTTTGAACAGGAACTGAAGGGTCACTTCTTGGAATTTATTTTTCCAATAACTGGCACTAAAATAAGGACAAAGTCCTCCCAACTCATCCGATTCATCCCTACCATTGTTGTAAACAACCCATAAGATATGCCACATCATTGATTCGGACACTCCATCAAAAGGAAATACTGAGAGGAAGTTCCAGACGCCCGCTCTATTTGTTGTCAATATTGCTATCATTGATCGTAACATAAAATGATCGAATTCTACTTGTAATCGAAGGATCAATGCCTGATCGTGTGTCATGAACTCTGTCTTACAATTAACCCATAAGTCAGATACCGCTAATACAGTGCGTCTGTCATTATAATTGCATAAAGATATGAGAATTTAAGAAACAATTTTTAAGAGTTTAGTTATTCAACTCATATAAACTCAACTGACCTGACCATTGAACTGATATAAAGAGTCAACTCTTTGAATCGCAAACAGTTGAAACTTTGCAAACCTTGCTTTAGAATTTGAATTAATTTAGTGCTAAACGCGAGTAGTTTAAGCATTTTTAGTTCAGTTGTTTCTGCAAATGAACTTCCATTAGAAATATCTAAAAAATATTGAAAATTATTTGTAAGTTTCAAAGTATAAAACATTCATACCGTTCACGGTTTTAGTCATAGCAGCAAATTTCAAGACATCATTAAAAGGAACTTGTTTTAGAAAACGAATTACATCTAATTCAGCGATTTGTAAACGACTGTTCGTCACATCTTCACCCTATATAGAGTGCAGATCATAAGTCAATTTTATTCAATAATTTCTCAATTATTTACATCATTAATATCCGGATCGACCAAAAGCCACGTTTCATCAGCATTTGAATCATTGTTTTTTGAAGTTTTTGAATTACCGATAAATTTTTCTCTTGAGCTGAAAAATTGAAAATCATTTATTTTCTTATAACTTCTTAAAAATTTTTAATTACATAATTGGAGACAAAATGGTTGAGATAACAGTAACGCAATGATTCATATATTCTGTCGCAAGTTCTGAATCTGAAACAGAGATAGGATTCGGACACTGAATGAGACAAGTTGACCAAACGGAAGATCCGGCCGCACAACGGAGCACATGATTCAATAAAAACAAATGATCGTCAAGTGTTGAGATCGATATAAGTTCGGCCGACTTTAATAATCGTATAAAAAATTTAAAACAAAAGCAAAAATCAAAACAATTGAAAGTATGAGACATACAGTGTTTAGCAACCAATTGAGTGTTAATTTGATGAGATTGTTGTCAAGTCTCAAACATCTTCTTTGATACGCAAATAGAGCTGAAATAGCATTTCGTAATTTATTAGTTTTACAATTATAATCGGTTTCATTGATTATATCAGTCATCAAATTTTCGATTTCCAAATGAGCCAATTGTGACAAATATGAGTTAATGCAGTTATCATTAGCGACAGTCTCTCTCATCCAAAGAAGACTTTTCTCTAATCTTTTAATGTTTTCTTCATTAAGAATCGCTTCATTATATTTATGTTTTGCTTCAACAACTCTATTGTCAGCGCAACGATTGGGACGAACTATAGATTTATTATTCAAGTGCCACACTTTGTCTTGAAGTGAATTACACGAAACCTTCAATTCTTCAACTTTATGACTGCAGTCATTATGTCTTTCACGACTTTTCTCTAATTTGATTAATAGATCATAAAACTCATTGCAATCGTTTCGAATATTTCTCTAAATTGACAACAAATTGATAAATGAATTATAATTTGATATTTAAAAACTAAATGATGAAAAACCTGAACAAATTGTGCGATGAATTGTTGATTATTATCCAATTGGTTGTTATTATAAAGTGTTAATAATTGTGTTTCAGTGAAGGGACGAATAGTACGCAATTTATCGATTAAATGAGAGTCACTTTTTTGTAATGTTTCCATTATTTTAATTATATTTTAAATTAAATCAAAATTTTAATTATATTATAATTAAAGCGAAGTTTAAAAATTCAAAAATCAAATCACACCTCAAAATATAACTCAATATTTAACTATCAGTAATTCATATCAATATATGAATCAAGTAATTCATGTAAAATTGATATTAAAAACAAACTTTTAAAACTCCCTTTTTTAAGTCATATGATATTAATGAGTCACATGTTTTCATGTAAACATTGAATGCTCTTTAAAATCAAAACCTGTCACCCCTTCAAAACACTTATATTAACTTTTATAGTTCAGTCCAGTCTAGTATTGCCATACTTTAATACAGACTCTATTCACAGCGCATGTGTGGGCTATATTTTTCAATAGTTTATCTCCTTATTTACACTTTCAATACCTTCAACTTTAGACTTTTTAATCAAGAGCTAAACATTTATCGAAATTATTCATATCTTTTT
The DNA here is from genome assembly GCA_034696325.1 of Camisiidae sp. Classification (NCBI taxonomy): domain Eukaryota; kingdom Metazoa; phylum Arthropoda; class Arachnida; order Sarcoptiformes; family Camisiidae; species Camisiidae sp. The sequence goes on along the minus strand of JAQFZT010000073.1, from coordinate 37,838 downwards.
AACTTAGTTTCAATAAATTATAAATATATTCGTCTGAAGATTAAAAATGAGTTGACTCTCGAGTAGGAACTGAATAATAAACTGTACATAATATACATTTATATAATTAAAAACAAACGCACGTAAATGCATAGGAAAAAGATTTGATTGAATGTAAAGCACTTGAAAGCTAAAGCTAAAGATAAATCCCTAGAAACTAAATCGATATAATGAGTGCATTAAAAGTAACACATCTTTACTCAATGCAAATATGATAATCAGCTGTTTTTAACTATTGTGCATACAATGCAATCAAAATTGATAACGGAGTCATTCTCAGGCTTATAAACATATCTAATGTTCATGAGATGAATGAGTACTTTTGCGCAAATGTTTGATAACAAATCTCAATCTCAAATACAATAATCTCTACAATTAATTCAGAGTCTATACAAATACTCATAAATATTTTCATTTAACAAATGCATAAAAATGATACGTTTTTAAACGTGTTAATTATAGGACATGTGCTGAGGCATTGAATTTAATTAATTTTTAATTATCTTTATATTGAACAACAAAAAACAATCATTTGATGAGATTTTGTTTTATTTAGGGAAAAATCATATGTATTTTTGAGGGAAAAATCGAAACCTTGCGGGACAACTATTTCCCTCACTTTTAATTTCATTTGTGAGCAATAATAACGTCAAACCTAATAAAAGAATAATTTAAATGATTACTATTTAATGTATAATTAAAATGTAATTATTTTATGTGAATTAAAGAAGGATACAATTGAAAAATGATATCGAATTTAAAGTAAAAACATTGTGTTGATTAATGATAAAAAATAGAATATAAGATAAGATAAAGAAGACATAATTAATGTTTATTTTTGACACATGTCTGACAAAAAATATGGTTTGACATAAAAAAAAGTAGAGTTCAAAACAATTGTGTTATTTATAAATATTGTATAAATAACTAAAAATCACAAATAAATTCATCAAATTTTGATTAATGGTATGATCTGTACGTAATTGTAATCTAATGAAGATGTGGTCGTCTTCTTCGTCATCATTTCTAATGTCAGGCAATCCTTCATCGAATGAATCGTCTCTCCATTCAATCGCTCAATACATAGAAGACTACATGGATTTGGTTGAAAACGTTCCCAATGATATCGCACGACAAATAACGCAATTGCATGAACACAATCATAGATATCATCAACTCTTGAGTCAATTGGAGTCAACTCTCGATTTAGTCTGTAATAAGACATCGAATGAATTGAGAAAACGGAACTCTTTAGTGAAAATCCAAAGAAGTCTTATTGAGATTCAAGAGATTGCAGACGAAAAACTACTTTTAATTCAATCAATTTTAGACCAATTGGACGGAAAAGCGCGTCAATTGGACTTTGATTATCGTTCAGTGACTCTCTTCAGTACAACACCTAATATTTCAAACAATTCTCGTTTACAACTGAATACTGGGAACACTTCTACTATTGTAACGACTAATCACTCCTCTTCTCAAAGAAGTGAAGGCAATAACAGTTCAGCTCATATTCCGAACACTATTAATGCAATTAATAGTACAACAAATGAAATAATTACTAAAGAAGTATTGAATGGAAACTCAAACGGAGGTTCAAATGCGAGCTCTTCTAACATAACAACAACTCCATCGACAGCATTATCAGGAAAGAGAGCCTCTGCTCGGCGTAACACTACATCTCGTGGTAATCACGACAATAGTAATGACGCTCATTCTGCGAAACGGGCGGTCAAGAGAGGAGTTAAGGGTTCGAATAAAGATTTGAAAAGAAGTAAAAATAGTTCAACGATTAATAACAGCATAAACAATAGCAATAGTAATAGTAGTTTACTGTTAGCTAATAGTTCTCCTCCGAATATATACGAAGGCGCGCCCATAGATCCCGATGAACCCACTTATTGTCTCTGTGAACAGGTCTCGTTCGGAGAAATGATTTGTTGCGATAACAGCACGTGTAAAATAGAATGGTTTCACTTCTCTTGTGTATCACTTAATACAAAACCTAAAGGCAAATGGTTTTGTCCTAACTGTAGAGGAGAGAGAAGTAATATTCCTAAGAAATGATGGCTTCATATCATTCAATCAGTAATTCAACTGTAATATAAACATACAATCATTTCATAATCCGTATTATATATAATGTTGTTTTTATCATTTATTTACAATTATTCAGTTTTATTTCGATTTTCAATCTTTTAATTTATATAAAGCGCAGCATTTAATGAGAATCATCTTTCAAATCATTACAGTTATACTCCAAATGCAGCTCTTCATTCATTTTAATTCTTTTAGTGTTAAGTAGTTTTTAAACTTTTATTTCTGGTGAAATGAGTTCTGTTTCTTGACTAACATTTATTTACACATTAAGTATAAATTTTTAGTACAAGTCTATTGCAAAAATAATTGTCAAACTTTTATTTTAGACATTTATACCGGTTATTCATCAAGTGTTTTACCGGTTCTTTATTTTTATGAACTTTACCTCACATTATATATAATTAATATTTTATCTCAAATTAATAATCAATTCATTATTTAAATTGTATCCAAATATACATTTCAATATTTAATATAAATAAATGATTAATTAATATAAAATTAATGAAACCTATTGTTTTGAATTTATGAAACGAGAGGAGCGATGTCTTGACCAAAGCAAACCTCAACGATTTGAAAGCCCTTCTCTTTTTGAACATCAGGTAACCATATTTTGACGCAACGGTTCTGTTCTGAAGTAAGCTCTGGCGCAACGATTGTGTGCTTCCCATCTTCAACTTGAATAGCAATTCCTTCACTTAAGGCAACAATTGGTCTCTTTTTAATGAGAACACATTCTTCGAGTCTATCATTGCGACCCTCGCCCTGATATCCCTCTGGTTTCCATTCATTGTAATGTGGATTCAAGTTATACGATATTAAAGAAAGAGCTCTATCAGTTTGAGGCCAAATAATAGGCATATCATTAGTGGTTCCGATGTCAGGCCCGGCCACATTTGAGCCTGCACTCCATCCAACATAAGGAATCCCATCATTGAGCACACGATTACGTATCACTTCCAACAATTTGAATTCTTGTAGTTTATAAAGTAAATTAAAAGTATTTCCGCCACCGACTAAAATGGCTTTGGCTTTACTGATGGCTTCCTTATAGTCATTGGTCTTATGAATAGACATTATTTTAAAGAGTGGTAAACCGCTTTGCACTTTCTCTTCATATAAATCCCAACTGAATGAAACGGCAGCGAAAGGAATGAAAACTACTTCTTTTACTTTATCGGTTAAGAATTTGTTGATCACGTCCTGTGACCACTCCATGTATTTCGTTCCAGACATTGTCGAATTTGACAATAATAGTAATCGAGGTCTTAATGACTGTGACATTCTTTACTATTTGAGACAATTTCTTGCAATTGTTATTTCAAATTTTTTGCAACAAATTTTCAAACTTTTTTTAATGGTTTAATTTATAAAAGACTTAATCAATGAATAGTTAAGGAATGAAAACCTGTTTGCGAACAAACTTTTAATAAAGCAATTAATTCAATGTAATTTGAGTTTAGTTTAAACAGACATTTGTTTATCTTATCTTTTAATTGAATCTGAATCTGATATAAAAGTATGTGTTCATTCTTAAAGTAGACTTCAATAGCAACTGAAGAGCATTGGATGGCAGGAGTGTTATCTCACCAATAAATTCAATGCTATTTCTATACAATAGTGTAATGAAAGCTATTATATTGAATGGTAATCTCGACAGTACTGCCGCCCAATGCTGTTTTCATGCTATCAAAGCTATAACTTATACTGTTATATATCTTGTTATAAGATATTTATATTACTTTATCTTAATTATAGGCGTTTCTCATAAATGACGTTTTAAAGTATTGGTATTTATTGCAAATAATAAAGATTTTGCTACAATTAAAACTTTGTTTTATTGCTATTAAACTGAGCTTCAAAAATAATAAGCATATTTGCTGTTGAAGACTAATTATGCATTAATTTGAAATAAATAATTGATTGATGTCCTAATTTTTTGGATGAAAAAACATAAAATTGTAAAGTTTTTGATATATGTTAAAAGTAAATCTGTATGACAAGAATCTGATTATCTCAATATATTATATGTTAAACTTTGAATAGTTCGAGTGACAGGTTTTATAATCGATAGGTCTTATGCTAAATATTCAATTTCCTAATAATCAGAGAAAACGAATAGATGAAGATTCAAAAATTGAAGCATAACTTCATAAACTGATACTTCAGCAGAACTCAATCTTAAAATATCCTACACTTCAATCCGTTTGATTGCTAGTACTTGACTTGATTCAATTCTCAATGTATGACCTTATCATTGAAACCAATTCAAAGTTAGGTTAAGACTAGGTTAACAAACTTTACTATCAATTGATATTTGTTTGTCGTTTATACATAAGATTATTTGAAACATGATCAAACTTCAAACTGATAACTAAATCTCTATAACTTATATAAATTCAATTGAAATTATGAGTCCAATTCAACAGATATAGAGTTCTGGTGAAGTGTTTTTGGTTTTTTCTTTGAAATTGATCTCTATTTGTATGCAAACTCGTGATTAAGATTATTTTAGCGTTGAATTGAGTAAAAATGATTGTAGCTCTGATTCATTTGTTACCACTATTACTTTTTTCTAACAATCAATATGCAAAAATTCAAGTAAGTAACACAACTATTTTTTCTATCCAAATTCGAATCATACTCTATATAGCAATCAGAACAGTCAACAGTCAATTAAATAATCAAATAATTTATCAAAATATAAAAAACAGGCGAAAAATCAAAAGTTTAGTTCAACCGTTCAAGTATTTATATCTTGTATTCGATCTATTACACTAACAACAGTTTTCAATCGTTAGATAACATAACTTCTACAGTCATTTGCAAATTTAGTTTATTCATCATTTTTTAAGATAAGATCATAATTTCTTGTGAGAATTCAGTAATGAAGTTCATTTTTAAAGAATTGTGTTGCGGTGTCATTTTCACTTTGAAACTTTTAATTAAAAAAATTTTCTAAACATTCTATTGGAAAAAATTGAAATTATTTTAAAATTGAGTTTTTCAAACCATTCAAATAATAAAACTTATACAAAGCATATTCATCACAAAAGTCAACGATTGAAACTAAGTTTTTGACACCTTTTGCTTTTTAGTTACAAAATTGAACGTCACTACATATTGAATGATATTTTTGCTAAATATGTAGTGACACATACGGCTGCAAAGCGAAGGGTGTCTAAAAATTGAATACTTGAAAAGCCCAATATTCTAAAAATATTTTTTTAACAATTGATTTTATTCAACTTAAGACATGCACTGGTTCTTGATTGGAACAAATGGGAGAGATTAAGCAATTTGTCTCTCATGTGATGCCTTCATTGTGAGTTTATTATATCTTACACTGTGTCCTAACAATAATTTAAGTGTCAAGTAAGAAGCAAACTAGTAATGAATCATTTTTATGCATAGCAACAATGTTGAGTGGAAGCAAAGCAATAATGCAGTACCTCTTCTTCTTATTTATGATGACAACTTCAAACAAATTAAAAGAATTAATCTAATCAACAAAACTTCTGAAGAATGCACTTCAATACTCGTAAAACAAGGATTTCGCAAGAAAAATATATTTCAACTTTTTCAACAATAATTTGATTATATTTTAAAATAATATATCATTGGATTTAAACTTTGGCAACTTAGAAGTGCTGTTTAGAAAAATATTCATAGACTTGTCTATTTTAATGATAACACGAATTTAAAGTTCATAAAAGAGGTTCGTGTTTGAAGTATACAATAGAAAGTTCAAGTGTTGAAAATGTCATATTTTGTTTAAATCAAATAAAAGACTTGTTAAAAAGCTGTTTAAAATTTGTATTCAATGTAGAAATGGTTTAAATATAATTCACATTAAAATTTGAACCCCAAAAGTGATAACAGAATTCATAATTTGACATCTGAAGAGTTATATCAATCTATTATTATTTGGCTTATAAGGTATTGATACTTTTGATTTATAGTTATCTTTAGGTTCTCTAGACAATAGTAATAAAGTAAATATAATTTTCAAGTATTAGTATACAGTATTTGGTGGTTAAACGTACTTTGTATGAGAATAAACTGGTTTTCAATGAATATTAATAAAACTAATTCGATTTGAAAAAGTTATGACGATTTTCTTTTCATAAGAAAAGTGGAGCACAACCTAATCATAAATATTTATTTTTATATAATTTGTCTTTACATGCATACTATGCATTAAATCGATTGATATCAATAATCTACTCAAATTGAATTCAGGAAATTATTAACTGATATCATGCAAACAAACAAATTATACATTAATCAGTTTTATGAAACTTTTATTACATTCACTGAACTGAAAATACCAATATTTTAGAGTTGAAAATGTAGTTATTTAGCAACCTGTTACCTTATTTATAGTCAATTCATATTAAAAAAGTTCTTTGAGATGCAGTTAAGAAAGTTTTCAAAGGGAAAACGTTGAGTGATAGTTATCTGAGAAATTGAGTGGTTAAGCAAAACCTGATGAGTACTCTGCACAGCTAAATAGATCACTTGTGAGTTAGTGTAACACTTCATAATTGTGAAGCCAACAAGTTTTGGAGCAAAAACTATCAATTCGTAAGTGGAGTGCATACAATTTCTTCATTTCACGTTATTTTAAAAGAAAATAAAGTTTTAAAATCAAATCTAAACGATGTATTACTTTATTAAAAATATTATTGAAACTCTTTTGCATCCAATACTAAATGAAAAGTTGAGAGACTGAGTGTTGAGGACAAAAGTGGTCATTAGCCTTGATGTGTCTTAGAACAGATACACAATGACCTATTATTTTGTTGGGCTGACCAACATTCACATTGAAGGCATTGACCCTAATATTCATAGCTCAGAATCTGAGTCAATAGCTAAAGATGAGTATTAGTTCTATTAGTTCTTTATTGAAGTACAATAAACAGTCAAACAATTGATAGATGAAGTTTGAATGGTGTCCTCATAATCCTCATACCATTTTAAGATGAGATGTGAATAACGTTAAGTTTTTTTTATGTTAATATTTGGAACTCATATTTAGCTTTTAAGTTTTGCAAAAGTTTCGTCTATACTGTGAACCAAATAATACATTTTGTGCTCTACTGTTAGCTCTTTTGGTGGGCTTTATTGGAAAACTTGATATTTGTTTAACGGTAAGTCATTTATACCATTCATCACCAGAAAAATATTAATTAAGTGAAAATAAAGTGCCGAAACTGTAAATATGAGTTAATATGAATTTTTTGATTAGATTTATCAAATTGATAAGAATGTCTTTACCATCGAATTGGTCTCCATTATTATCAAATAAGTCATTCAACTTTTACTATTATGATATGTGGCAACTATATGACGACCCGCGATCGACGTCTTGGCCATTTTTCAACGGTGGCCCGTGGACTACATTAGCGATTATTGTGACGTATCTCTACTTTGTAAAAGTATTTGGTCCCGAATTAATGAAAGGCCGAAATGCGTATAACTTGAAGAATTTAATATTAGTCTATAATATATTTATGGTATTGTCATCGTTATGGATGTTCAAAGAAGCGTGTATTTTACTCAATTGGGGACTCGACACGTGGGGCTGTCAACCAGTCAATCATAACTCTAATGACCCGATAGAACAGCGAAAACTATTCTTAGGCTGGACTTTCTTCGTCACTAAATTTATCGAATTGGCTGACACTATATTTTTCATATTACGGAAAAAGTACAATCAAGTGTCACCGCTTCATGTAATTCATCATTCATTGGTACCGATCCTGGTTTGGATTGGGTTCAAGTTCTTGCCGGGCGGTACCAATGCTTTCTTCCTTTACATAAACTCTTTGGTTCACATAATTATGTATATCTATTATGCTCTCTCCACTTTCGGCCCTAAAGTTCAGGCTTATTTATGGTGGAAAAAGTATTTGACAAAACTCCAAATCGTTCAATTTGTGCTCATTATATTCAACAGCGTTCGCCTATTATTTATGCCCAACTGTTCGGCACCCAAAGCATTCAGCTATTTGTCAATAGTAAACGCGGGTTTGTTTCTTATATTATTTGCTTCTTTTTATAGACAAAACTACGCCAATAGCTTTAAAAGTATCACAAATTATAAAAATAAATAGTATTTTTTATTTTCTTATTTTAATCATTTTTAAAGTTATCATTAATGTTAACCAAATGCTCATTTAAGTAAATTTTATTCTAATATTAAATACAAAGATTTTCATTGAAATGGTGCCATTTGTGTGATATAATCAACTTATCTTCACGAACTTTCAAACACTTTGTTTAATGTAAATCTAAATTTTTATGAAAGTTTTTTATTAACTTTGAAAAGTCAATTTGTTTTAATTGAATAAATTATTTATATAAAAAAGTTAAATGAATTGATTAAATGTCTAAACACATGACAAATGATATACTTTAATTGACATGAACTTTTAGTTGAATTTATTTAGAAAAGGTAAGTAAATATACAGAAAATTTGAATGATGTTATGCCAGTCATACGGAAACGAACACTACTGTAGTGTAACACTAAAAAACTTTGTAATGAGGAATAATTTCACGAAATACTAGACATGAACTGTGGAACCTATATTAGGAATAACGCTCATGACTAGGAATAAAAAGAATTTAATTTAATGTTTGATGAAAATTGAAGTTTTTTATTACAACTTATTTGAAATAATGCTATTCAACTCAATTTATTAGTTGTTCGCAGAGCCAACACACGAAACATATATAACATGAAGCAAAATCGTAATTCAGTTCCTTTAAGATCGACTTCAAGTCAATTTATAACTCCATCGTTCATGACCTGTGCCTGTGCTTCTTGTGCTATAAGTTTTGGTGTCATATTTATTGTGGCGGGTCTTTTAGTGAATGCCGTCTCATCAGTTTCTCCGACATCACCATTTCGTGATAATCCGTATTTTCAGCAGTCAAGAGAAGACTCTAATAGCACTCCAAGACTAATAGCAATCATATTGATAAGTATTGGAGGAGCTTTTGTGGCACTTTCAATACTTTTTATGATTATTTCTTTGATAACAAATAGAAAAGTTAAAAAACAACGCAATAATAAAGTTAATACAACTTCTGACACAGAAACTGAAATTGTTTCGCAACCAAATCAATCAATCAATGACTCAAAAAAACCTGAAGTGAGAATTAGTTCAAATAAAGGAGATGTTAATACTATTGGATTACCGATGCATTTTCCTCACAATGGATTCAGTTATACAGCTTATCCACCTATATATACAAGTATACAGAAGAAAAAACCAAACATTCACTTCAGCAAAGAATCTCAGATATGACTACTTCTTGTATTTCGTTAAAAAGTGCTGTTTGTTTGCAACAAATATCAAACTGTTTATTGATTTTCTTCTAATTTAATACTATTTTTACATTTCCTGAACTCATATTTTATCAAAACAATCACATAAAGTCACGTTTGAGTTGACAACTCAAAACATTTCTCATTGTCATAACATTAGTGCAACACTTGAACAAAAAAGCAGTAAAGCTTGAAGTTATCGCTGTGACTCGAAACTTAATTTATTGAAAGTTTTGAATTCTCTTATACGATGCCGACTGTATTATATTAAAATTTTTAAGCGAATTCATTACAAGATTGAACAGGTGGAGAAAAATTTCTAAATAATTATTACGGGTAGTTAATAATGATTATACACAAATTTTGTTGATTAGAGCTTGGTATCGATCGAGGGTAACTTCGAGACTAACATCAAGACTAAATTCGAGACGAGCTTATCTGCAAATTTCATATAATTTCAACTCATTTCACAAATTAATTACTTTCAAATACAACTAAAACCTTAATATTAAGCTAAAAATTTAAAGTTTACAGAATTGAAACCAGGTTTAATCAATAAACTTGTATTTTTGAATAAAATTACAAACAGTTCAATAGTTAATGTTTTTTAACTATGAATGTAACAAATGATTTGGAACCTGACAATTAAATACTTGAAAATAAATGGTTTTGAATGTTTTGGAAAAATTAGAAATAGTTGAGATGCGAACGATCCTCAAATCTCGAGGCAAATAAATTTTCGAGACGCGAAACCACCTCTAGTTTTGATGCCCTTATTTGAGTTATAGAGAAAATACGATGAAAAAAACTTGATAAAATCGAATTAATGAAAATGATGCCAAAATTTGATGGACTGCGATATCCCATCATTCAAAGGTGTGTATTATTAAACCTTGAATATCTTCAGTTGATTGGGGATTAAATACAAGAATATGTGCTACACATCGAAATGTGAAAACCCTGTTTTTACATGTGATTAAATAGAATATAAATTGTCTAAGCTCACAGTCTATAAGTATCCGAAGCTAACACTTCGTTGATGTGTATAAATATATTTACTTCGGTGTTTAGTAGAGCTGACAACTCCTTCTATTTGATATGAAAAGCAATTGGTCATTGATTAAGAGATGAGACATTGTCACACTTCTGCTCAGGTTTGAGCATTTAGTCGAGCGACACTTCGCACTTTTAGGATAAAAAGATACTCTCCTGAGGTTATGGACATTTCGAAGTGTTCATATGTGCCTCTGCTTTGCATAATACCTATACTTATTTTAATTTTCAAGTAAGCAACTCATAGGAAGTCTTTGGTTGACTTGTGTCAGAGTATTAAAAATCGTGTTAACTCAACCTCTCGTCCTTCAATATCTTTCTAAACTTATAAACTTATTTGAGAAACACAAGCCCTCACAGCCTGTGTCCTAAACTTTGAATACTGATTAAAGAGGAGTCACTTTGTTTTATATTTTTATTTTTTTATACATTACTATTTTTTAAGCCTCTATAATATCTAACTATTGAAAATTTATTCTTAGTTTTCCTCAATCTTTACAACAAAGACTATTAAAAAATTCAATTAAACATTTAAGCTAATTCTGTGTAGATTTCATGATTAGAGCCTTAAAAGTATTATTACATATCAATCATTTGTATTAAGACTTGACTTACTCTTCAATTATTAATGGTATGATATTTTCGCTTATTTTAAACTAAATATTTAACTTCGAAACTCGTGAATACAGTATCTGTTGAAATATGAGACAAAACAAATGAATGATAGAGTGAATAAACCTTTATAAATGTTGTATTTAAGGAAAACTTCGTAAAGTGTTTTGATCAATATTTCATTAAGTGCTGATAAACAACTAGTCAGTTATTTTTAAAAACAACTTGTGATTGACAGCCATTTACACAACTGTTCATTTAGTTTAAATCAATATACAGTAATGCTTATTAATATTGAATCTCAATTATAATATATAATGTATTACTACTATTGCTAATCATATGAGGAATGTTAAGTTGAGTCCTAAAAACTATGCTTAAAGTGAATGCAATGATAGCCAAAAGTGGAGCTCAAGTGTCCCCCAATCCTAACATTGAGTTCCCCTTCAATGGAATTTTCATAAAAACAAAACATTTCATGCAATTTATAATTTATTAATTTATTAAAAATATTATGCAAAACTCTCTCAGATATTAATTATGTGATTATTATGTTATTATAATTATTAAACGTGAAAATTATTTAAAGGTATTTCTCGTTTCATTATTTATTTATTTAATAAATGACTCATGAATTTAATAATAGATTCAGATTTCAGTTAAATATTAGTAAAAGTCAGAAGTCATGTAAACATTTAATAATTGCTATCTTTTTAAATATCTCTAAAATTTCTAGTAAAATATGAGTCAATTCAACTTGAATTTCTTAAATCAATAGTAATTAATGTGAAGTAAATGTTGGCCTCATATTAAGCGACACATAAAATGTGACATCAATTACATGAATGCAAGACTGTGTCTATCAATAGAGTTAATCATAAGTTATTTCCTCTCTTTTATAGCATCCAAACTGATAGTCAAGTCCTATTTATATCATATTATAGTCTACAATATGAACGAAGACATCATTGAAACGATTCATTTTCATCATTGAATGGAATCATGTTTTTTACACCAAATCATCCAATCTTTTTATTAATTGATAATTATATGGATTTTAAAGTATTTAGAAATTTAGATGTTTATCACAATTAGTGCCAGAATTGCCTCAAACGCCAAATCAGTCCATTTCTTCATTAATTTAATTTATTTATTAACCTTTGGAACCAATTTTGCGTTGAGGACAGAGTCTTTTGCATAGTATATAGTAATGGATGATTACGATTACGTGCGAAACATGACACTCATGTTCTTCTTGGACAGACTCATAGATAAGGGACAGCCGCGTACTCTTCACGACCTTTCGTGTCAATTCGGTACCAAAGGATTTACTAAAGAAATGAGACAAATCGCTGGCGGAAGTCAGTCAGGACTCAAAAAATTTTTATCACAATATCCGTCACTTTTTACTATAGAAGGCGATCAGGTATTAATTGATGACATTAGCGATCATTTGATGACATTAGCGATCATTTGATGACATTAGCGATCATTTGATGACATTAGCGATCATTTGTTGACTTGATTTTTTTATTTAGGTTTATATAACACCATTAGTTCGTGAAAGCAATGGTCCAAATGGTTCCGGAAGAAGAGATTACACCAAAGAAGCGGTTGAGTTCTTTATAGAAAAGTTGGCTCAATATGGAAACGCTGAAGTGCCTCTCAAGAGTCTGTTAGGACATCGATCACAAGCGCCTCCAGAGATTAGACATGTCTCTGGACAACATTCCAGAGAATTTAAAGAGTTTTTATGCAAACATTCGTCTGTGTTTGTCGTTCAAGACGATTATGTAGTTCTTCAAAGTGTACTCGAAAAGCTTGAAAAAGATGGCAAAACTAAGGGCTCCTTAACTCGAATGCCGGAAGAAGTTCCATTTGATCCATATTTAACCCAACAGTTTATTTCTTTACTCGAAAACGAAATAACACGAATGATTCCTCAATACTCGAGTAAAATTACTATTGATGTATTATTTAATCATTTGAAAAGTAATTGTAGACCAGAATTATGGGCTAATTTTGTTAAAAACTCGAATGATTTGATAACGTTTCTGAAAATGAATTCGAAAATATTTCTGGTTCAGTCACACTTTGTGAGTCTCACACCTGAAAGGGAACAACTAAATAAAGAGCAAATAAACAACAATAATAATAATATTAATAGTAATAACAATAACACTAATAATAATTCAATGGCATCGGTGTCATCATCACCATCTTCTAGTATATCAACTCCAATATCTTCTCCATCGCGTGTCAATTCTGGCAGTTCTTTCAATCAACGCATTCGCTCACAGATTATTAAAATAGTTTCAGATAATTCTCAACTGAAGTATCGGAATATGACAAACACTAACTCATCGAATACAGCAAATGAGGGGCTGATTATTCGCAGTTCACGTATTATTACCAAAACAAAAGAAGGTAATGATATTGTTAACGATATCTTACGGAACTGTAGTGTTGTGGCAGTTGATTGCGAAGGAGTCAATTTAGGCGCTTCCGGACAAATCACTTTAGTTCAAATCGCATACACGTCTCCATCAGACTTACCATTAGCTCCTCCGAGAATATGTCTCTTTGATGTTCTGCTAAATCCTGAGTTTTTTAGCCATTGTTTGAAAGAACTTTTTGAATCGGAAAAAGTAGTTAAAGTGATACATGACGTACGCAATGACAGCAGTGCTCTTTATGCTCAGTACGGCATTACACTCACAAATATATTTGATACACAGGTCGCACATTCTATTATTCAACAGCAAAACACTGGAAGGCCTGCATACAAAGCTAAATATATATCACTTAACGTTTTGTGTGAACTCTATGGCGGCCCGAAGTCTAATCCCAAAAAGGAACAAATGAAGAAAGTATACCGAAAAGATCAGAAATATTGGAGTCACAGACCTTTGAGTGAAGAAATGCTTTATTACGCGGCATTTGATGTTTACGCACTCGTGCCTGAAGTTTATAATAATATGTCGAAATCAATTAGACCGGAATATTTGCCTCTACTTAAGCAACTCAACTATGAGGCCGTCTTTTCTAAAATAAATCCGGAAGACGTGAAACAACTAAAAAAACAACGCAAACTTGATATGGAAGTCACGGATTTAAAGCTCAAGTTATTCAATAGAGAAGCCAAACAAATCGTTTTGAGCAATAGAGAGATCAGATTATTGAGGTATTCAATGAAACACTATTGAAACATAATATTTAGTTAATTAATTTGAATGAAATTTTCAGATACATTGATCTCACGGACGAGATTAGAGGCAAAATAGAAGGCTCTCAAAAAGTTGCGAAGAAATTAGAAAGAATTGATAAGAAATGCTCAGATCCCGTATCCAGTACTGCTAGTGCACCAAATGATGAGAATAATAACCTCAGTTCAAGTGATGAAGACTCAGATAGGAATTCAGACATTGATGAAGATTCGTGTGATTCCATTAAAAGCCCGGATATTATCAACTATAATAGCAATTTGTTTAGTCCTTCCGACTCTCTCATATCTAGTAAAAGTTGCTGTAATTGTATGTGTCATGTCAACGGCTCTTCCGATACAGCTCTCAATAAACCTTTGGCTTCAGATAATCAACTCAACAGAAGACAATCATGTGAAGCATCGGCTCAAACATTATCGACCGGTGATATTGTTATTACTAAAGTTTACTTTCAGGAAAATCAGGAAAATTAGCAATAATTATATCAAAATTGAATAGTTTTGCATAATCTTAAACTACATTTGTATTAAAGCAATACTTATCTATTCGTTAAAGTTTTACTGAAGGAAGAGCTAAGCTATTGATTCTATTTATTGCCTAATATTTGAACATAAGATATCAGATCAATATTTTATCCTTCAATCGCTTGTTTTATAACTTATCATTAATTTGAATTGTTTTCAACTCATTCAATATATCAAACGAAAGTGCATTACAGATAATGTAATTGATATGAAAGCTATTATTGAAAACTGTCATTAAATAAAGTGCAGCCAAAATTCAATTTTTGAACTATTCTCGCTTTAATCCCTATATATTTGTATATTTTAAGGCAATTTTTGACAATTTTTACACCAATAGGTTATTGTTTTTAAAAATGGGATTTATTGAACACTTGTTTTTATGTAAAAATCATTTACAATTCGGAATTATTTGAAAGTTATGCCATATTTAATAAATACAAAAATAAATTAAGTTATATTAAAACTCATTTGTTTTCTTTCACTGGACTTATAAATTAAAGCGAAAATAATTTAATAAATTGCAATTCTTTGGGAACTAAAATATGTAAAAACGCAACTAATATTACATATAATGTGTATTCATTCTAAAGATCTATAAATAATTGAAATTTACATTAAATCAAAGCAAAAGAATATTATTTTTGAGAAATAATACAAAGTTTAGAAAATACAGTGAAGTGTTATCTAAAACAATTTGAATGAAAGATGTTTAGTCTTTATTAAAGTGGAAGCGAAACAAATTTTGTAATGAAATATCAATTAAAAACTAGAGCTAAATAAATAAATCTAATATCAAAGTTCTTCTCTAACATATTTAGGTTTCAGCTCTTCTATCCTTGTAATGAACTCAGCCTTTTCGATACATCCGTCGCACACTTCGTCCCAATCGGATAGAATTTTCTTCAGGTCACGAACTCTCAGTTTCTTCAAATCAACTGTTTTGAAGTCAATTGTCTTTTCTACGCAACAAATAATTAATATATGAAATGAGAGGAAAGAATAGTATTTAAGAAATCAATACAAACCATATCTAAGTTCACAGATTTGTGAATCTTTTTTAACCAACTTTTCGCAGATTTTGTCTGCAGGTAATCCCCAACTCAATGGTTTAGACATTTCACCCAATATTTTAGTGGCCGACTCTTCTAAGCCTCCGATATAATAGCACTGAATACAAATTGATGAATCAATTAAAACTTAAACAAACAATTGGCTCAACTTTTGGTGACTTACGAATCGATTTTCAGACTTTTTAGATTCGAGACAAAACTCTCTAAATCTTTCCTCAATCTTTTCAGGCGAACTCTTCTCACTTGATTCCAATCTATTTATCAATTTATTGATAACACCAACACATACTTGAAATGAAATGATAATTAGAATTAAATTTCGTAATTAATGAAATGATGAGTACATACCCTCACACTGTCCTTCTCTTAAAGATAGAGTCAATTGTGTGAAAAGTGTTAATAATAATAATATATTAATTATCGATAAACCAATCATTTTCTTCTAATTAATACGAAATTTTAATACAATACAGAATTGATTCAAAATAACACTTTAATATTAGAATCGATAGTGAAAGTGAAATATTAAGATATTTTGATATTCAATTCTCGATATAAAAGTTAAAGTACAGAACACAAGACATACACAACACTTAAAAATTCCAATCGAAAGCCGGCTCTTGTCGTCATCAGACACTATTAGTAATACTATTGGCTTATACTCACTACTAACTATGTAATAGTAGTAATAATTGGTTGACACGAGTTTAGATCCAAGTGTCAGTATTTCATTGGCTCTAAAAGTGATGCACTTTTCAAAATAGCAGCCAATAAGCTTTGGCGCCATTTCTGTTTGGGTTTACGTTTGAAAATAGCGTTTTCGCCAAAAAAACTAATGTTTTGTTTTATTGATTTTAACATTAATTATAATCAATATAAGCTTATTATAAACTAATGATTGCGTTTCAATCATTTTAATTAATATTTATTTTTGATCTTATAATTTACAAAAATGAGCGAAAATTTGTCTCCAAATAAAATAAGTGGAAAATATGTTAAAAACTCTAAAAATAAATATGAATTGAGTTCTAATGAAAAAAAAGTTTCAATAATTAATTTGAAAACAGAATTAGAGGATCAAGTGATGGAAACAAGACATAAAAGATTGAAAATTGATAATGAAGTAAATGAATGCGTCGAATGTGTTAATGAAGTGATTGAACATTTAAGTGATTCCTCAACACAATTGTTGCCAACCATTAAAAGCCAACTTTCAGAAAGTACTCATCAAATAAATAACTCATTATTAACTAATAAACTAATTGATTGCACGAATAAAAGTCAATTAGAGATAGAGTTGTCTCTCATCCAAGACTGTCACGAGTCGGACCTGAGAGTTGTGGCCCAAAAGACAATTAAAGAGCAAATAATTGAATGTAAATCTTTGGGACTCGTATTGAATACTGACGTGAAGACTGCGAACAAAAGTACTGTTAAGTATAGCAGTAGTAGTAATAAGTTTGAAGTCGAATCCATTTACGATTCGGGTGTTGAGGAAAATACAAATAAAATCGTTTATTTAGTCAAATGGAAAAACTGGGGCCAAAAATCAAACACTTGGGAGCCATTGAGTCATCTCAAAAATTGTCTCAATTTAGTCGACGAATTCAAATATGTTCAGAGACTTAATGATAAAGATCTCACTCAAATCTATCACAACTTTTATCGATTACAAGGAATTATTGAAGACATGATCGAGAAAAAGGTGGACGAAAACACCGTTTTAACCATTTTAATCATTTTTAATAACATTTCATTAAGAGATTATAATTACACAAAAGTTAAGTTTCGAGAAATGAAAACTGATTTGAGAAATTGCATGCAATCTATGGATGACGTCTCGAAAATCACAAAAATCGATCGGAGAATGAATGCAATGAAAACTGTATTCAATCAATTGAAAGATAGACTTAATATTTTAAAAAGATTCAAAACTTTGCCTCAATTTTTCGATTTTTTCGACAGAAGAAAATCAGTTCAATATAAACTTAACAAATGGGAGAAAGAGATCAATAATATTATAGCCGAGGAAAACGAGGGACAACTGATTAAACTTGAAAACTATGTTGATTATGAGGTTCCGCCACAAAACTTCGATTACATCGCGAAATGCAAGACAAACAATCGTGAGATCATTGTTAGCGACGATCCGCCCATTTATTGCAAGTGTGAGAACTGTGAAGAAAATCAGGACGAATGCTGTGTTTCTGCATATGAGTTGCCGATTGTCTATAATAAAAATGGTATTCTGAAAGACTCAAGAAATGTTAGACATGCTATTTATGAATGTAATAACAAATGCAAATGTGGTCCCAATTGTACCAATAGAGTTATTCAAAGAGGAAGAAAGGTTTAACTCATCTCTTAATTTCATTTTATCTAATTCTCACCTCATTTTTAATCAATAGCACAAACTTGCGATCTTTCGCACAGATGATGGCAGGGGTTGGGGTGTGAGAGCACTTGAACCCATTCAAAAAGGATCATTTGTTATGGAATATGTGGGGGAAATCATAACTATCGAAGAGGCTGACAGACGTGGGGCTAAATATGATGCCGAAGGAAGAACTTATTTGTTTGATCTGGATTATACTCCTGACGAAGAGACTGATCTCCATAAATACGCAGTCGATGCTACTCAATGTGGAAATGTTTCACATTTCGTTAACCATTCCGTAAGTTTACTCTCATTTTAATGTAATCCTAATTGTTATTGAAAATTGGGAATCAATTTGTTTGAAGTGCGACCCAAACTTGGATACAAGAGTGGCGTGGATTGAAAATCTGGATCCTTTTATGCCACACATTGCTTTGTTTGCTGTCAGAAATATTAAGTTAAACGAAGAGTTGACTTTTGATTATAAAATCAATGGTATGTTATTTTAATGATTAACTCTTATTACTTGACTTAATATAACTTGTTTTGAATGATAGTGCACGGAATCACTGATAAAAGTGATTGTGAGTACTCGACTTGTGAGAAGATTCCCGACTCGGAAATGTGTGACATAAGCGATGACAGTGGCATCAGTCATATGACTAATGATAAAAGCTTTAGTGGAAACCCT
The DNA here is from genome assembly GCA_034696325.1 of Camisiidae sp. Taxonomy (NCBI): domain Eukaryota; kingdom Metazoa; phylum Arthropoda; class Arachnida; order Sarcoptiformes; family Camisiidae; species Camisiidae sp. The sequence goes on along the minus strand of JAQFZT010000073.1, from coordinate 18,810 downwards.
AAATTGCATGAAATCAAATCAAATACCTCTATCAGTAATGAGAAGCAGTTAACGCGTGTCACGTGTAAATGTGGGGCCAATAACTGTAGAACGTATTTATATTAATTTAATTTTTAAGAATATCAAATTTCAAACTTAACGACGTTTTCTGTGAAATAAAATCATACATCAAATCATTGTTTTGTTCCTTAATTTATAATTTATTAACGATTATAGTTTGATAGGGTTTTTATGGCTAAAAGGAAGTTATAATGAGTTTAATTTAAGGAATGACTTAAATTCAAATTTTAAGTGACAATCGTTTAGTACTAACTACTGATGTATAAAAAAGAGATATCGCTTTCAATAACGAAATCTCTTAAAACACAAGTAATCCACAGGTGTTGAAGAGACTGTTGTAAACCGAGATTCGATTTTAACGAATATCTTGACAAAGAGTTTACTAACTTATGAACTAAATTAAAACGAACAGTCCTTTTGATATTGAGTATGTTTTTGTCATTTTTTGAAAGAGACTTGTAATGGTTTTCCTGAAAAGTTGTAACCATTGAGAGCAGTGATGGCATTGAGAGCTTCGTGATAGTTCTTCATCGTTACGAATCCGAATCCTTTACTTTCTCCGGATTCGCCTTTTCTAATGACATTACATCGAACCACTTTTCCATAAGTGGCGAACAGTTCTCCCAATGAATACTCATTAGTTTCAGGACCGATATTGTAAGCGAACAAAATGAAACCACCCTTTTCTGCATTGAAGCCATTATTCAATGGCGGAGGTGTTGGATGTATAGGCATTGGCATTGTTGGGGGCGGTGGTGGTGGTGGAGGAGGTGGTGGTGGCGGTGCCGGCATTGTTGGCGGCACTGGAAGTGGTGGTTGAACAGGACTTGGAGTAAAAGCTAATGGGTTTTGAGGCGATGGATAGCTTTGGTATGATTGCAATGACTGCTGAATGTTTGACAATGGATTAAAACGATGGTCACGATTCATGTGTGGCATGTGCCTCATCGGTCCACTTGGACTGTAAGCTTCATATGGGATATGCGTATACGGAAAACCTCGAGATGTCCCGAATGGAAGTTGAGTCACATTTGATGGCGGATGTGGTACTCGACTCACTTTCGAGCTCTGATTCGAAGGTCGAAACTGTTCAAATAAATTATTCAAATTAGTCTCAAGTCATCAAAATAATAATATAATGAAAGTTTTGACAAAAAATTGAATAAAAGTGTGAAAAAAGTAAAGCTTTGAATAATTAAATGAAAAGCGAAACAAATTTATGAAAAATGATAATAAAAATGTATATAAAAAGAATTGAGTGAAGTGTTGACTAACTTTCTGTGCATTATCGATAGCAAATTTGACAGATAGTCCCTCATTAGCTCCGGGAAGTATTTTGCCATTCATGGCTTCGATGGCAGTCAACGCTTGTTCGTGAAGATCATACAAAACAAAAGCGACGCCACGATTGCCAACAATTCGACACTGAATTATTTGACCGAATGGTGAGAAGAGTTCTCTGATATCGTTCTCACTATAATTTGTGGGTAAGTTTTTGACGTAAAGGTTGGCCTGTTTTATAGATTCACCCGAAGGTCGAGCAAAAGCCACTTTAATCTTTTTGTGCTCAACTAAATGTCCATTAAGTGTTTGTATCGCTCTTTCGGCGTCTTCTGGTCTCAAATAATCAACAAAACCGAAACCATATGAATAACCGGTGGATTTCTTTCTAATAATCTTTGCGGATCTGATGTCTCCGACCGAAGCAAACAATACCCGAAAGTCTTGATCTGTCATCTGTTGCGGCAAATAATTGATTATTAAATTAGTCTTCGAGTTATCGATTTCAAGTCCGTCTCCATTCCTCTCGATCTTAATTGTATTATTTGAAGCCATCATTTGATAAATCGCAAAATCATCACAATTTCAATATTAATTGATTAACACAAATAAACATATATTTTTTCATCCATTGATTGACTCATTAATAAATCTATTAAAACATTTGTCACAAAAGTCGGCGAATTGTCATAATTTCGATCAATTCATGTCGAATAACTCCATTACCAATTCATTTAAAACTATTATTAATTATTTATAATTTCAATCACTTCTTACACAATATATGTTTTGAGTAAATATTAAATTTCAGATGAAATTCTCATTAAAAAAAAGTCAAATTTTATTTAAATAATAGAAAGCGTGTAATAATAATAGAGTGTAACGAATATATCAATGAATGAATGGCGTGAATATAACACTGATTTTATGGGCTCTTAATGTCATAGTTATTCCTACGAATGCCTACTAGAGAACATCTATTATTATTTATTTGACAATTGCATAAACTGTTCCTCTCTTACAATCAATGAGACGAGTGGTCACTATCAGAGTGATAACTCTTTTCCGAATACAAACTTATTTACATTCATATTAAAAGTTATTCAATATCAAAAAGTTGTCAATCTTATCAAATCTTACAGTATTTAAAAAGTTATTTCATTCAAAAATTCAAGTTGAAATCAAAGTCAAAGACAACTCATTTTATTGATTTGATTCAAAAAATTTTAGGATTCAATGATTGGGAAAATTCTTACTGAACTTATAATTTCATTGAGTAGTTTAAAGCGTTTACTTATTTGTTTACTTTTTTTATCAATTCAAACTTTCAATCAAATGTTAAGTTCAATAGAGCTTTTCATTGATTAACGCTTTTTGATTAAAGTGAGAAATGAGTTCAGTCTATGATTAGAAGTGTTTTCATTAACTTAGGCTTCAAATATTGAGTATGAAAGAGTCCAGTGATTTTTTGTTCACAGTTTTAAATATTTGACACATTTATTGAAGAAAAAGTTTGATAAACTTTAATTGAACTGAAAATCCCAAAAAATACCTTTATTTAAAAGATTATTTAATATATTTGAGTTCGTGCTATAATTTGTAAATTTAATTGAAATTTTGAAACTCTATCTATTAGTGTCCACTTTGAAAATGTCATTATTTATCATTGATTGCTGCGACTCTTCCTTAGAAGTCATGTAAAGACTTCTTTTCTTTTACAACCAAATAAATACCTTAAATATTTCAGAAGTGCAAAAAAAGTTTACATCAAACTATTTAACAATCAGTTTTTCAATCCTAAGTTAACTGAAACAGAAGATAAAAATTCTTCGATCATAGGCTTAACTCAATTTTGACTTTAATTAAAAAGCTCTGATGAATGATTTGATTAAAGGAAAACAAAAAAATAAGCAACACTTTAATGAAATCACTCATAAAGAGCTTGAGTTTTATTCTATGATCTAATGTTAATGTAAACTGCAAAAGATCTAATGTTTTGAATGAGTCCACTCGCAAACCATTGAAAGCTCACGAAATCTAGAATTGTTTATCTCTGTAAAGATGACATATGGGTTGCGTTAAAGCAAAGCTGATGTGAAAATGTGTGGATACTTGCGAGACTTGCATCATATTAGGCCGTAAATATTTTTCTAGTCTTTTTAACATAGTTTGTGCGCAGGTATTGAGTAAAGATGCTGTCAAAATCGATAAAATAAATTTCAATGCGTGTTATGGTTTAATTTAGTGCTTAAGACATGATATGGACGCACACCATCACTAATTCTCCAATCAAATCACCAATTCTTATGCAATGATTTCCATTTTTAAATAGTTTCAAACATTCATTTATAAACTCTATTCAATATTATATTTATTAAGTGACGTTATGTTCAACTATTCTTTACATAATATTGTTCCTCATCTTATAGTGAAGCTGTGCTTCCATTGCATATATTGAAAGGTATTTCACAATAATTTTATGTTTTCACTACGATATTGCTATCCATTCATTAATTCAATTGCTTTGACATGACTTTACCAACATTTGTAAACATTTTCATTCTTATTGAGCATTAGACAGGATTTGAGATTTATTGAATCACTTTATATATAATTATACCTTCAAAGTTGTTGAATATTTGTAATATTTCTATGATGTGAACCTAACTTAACCTAAAAATGAACTCAAATTAAAGTGGCTGAAGAGGTTTTAAATTGTCATTTCTTTTATTCCTTGTCTCAATCAAAGGCAAAGATTAGACTAAGTTTTAACTCTAACTTTATGAGAAGCCAAAGAATTGGTTCAAACATCTTAGAAAGAGACTTATAGTTAATCATATATGAGTTGTAATTCTCATTGGGATTTTTTATTGAATAATTTACTACAAAACTTGTGCAATAACATCATTCTGAACATCAAATTTGTAATAAGTCTTTCTAATGAATAAATTTACTTCCAAAAATTGCAAGAATATTCTGTGAGCTTACAAGTGCTTATCATTATAGCCAACCTCTATCGATAATGTTAGTGATAATTCTATCGATTTAATTACACTCTATTAAGAATAGAGAAACCTCTAACAAGTGTAGGGGTCAAAACTCCTCCAAATTCCGTCTAAATATGGGGGTTCAAAAAAGGTTTCAATTATTCGATACATCATTCACTTGTTTTCAGAAACCTGTTGTGGTTTTGATTTTTTGTTCACAATTTATGACAACAACAAATTTTTTCACTAATAGCTGCTTTTTAAGCCAAAAAATGTCAAAAGGGGACCAAAGTATGTTTACAGCATTTTCAAAAATCCAGGTCTGGACCCATACCTGATCCCCCTCTTGGCCAGGACTGCCTCTAACTTATGTGTCAATTTGCATATTACATTATTTATTAATAGTGAATGTTTTTCTCAATCAATTGCATTTTCTATATAAATAGAACTAATTTTTGTTAATTTGTGTTTCTCAATAATGCGGATATACTGTGGAATTGACAAGCATAAGGCTAGCATAAGGCTGGCATAAGGCTAGCATTTACAACTCAAGCATAAGGCTTACATCTAAAGTATAATTCAGTTGTAATAAATCAATATTCAAATAAAGTTCATAACAAACATATTTTAACGCATTCATCAAAATAGATGTATGAAAGTTATGCTCTTCAATAATGATTAATGAAAAACTTTCATTAAAAAACAAAATTGAAGCTAATCAACAAAATTTTGATTTTTTCAGTTTTCACTATATTTCAAAACTTTTTCTGATTCAAACTTTTCTATTTATTTCTTTATAATCACTACTTTTGGTAATATTTGTTAATCAACTTTCTTTTTCATATTAATTTTCTAATATTTTTTGAGAAAAAGTTTCTATAAAATCTTTTTTGAATTTGATTATTTGATTGAATAGATCTTGAAAATTGGCTTCAATACTATATATTTAATTGATATCTTTAGCTTGAGATATAAAATGATTTGAATGATACTGAGGAGCAATGGTAGGGACGCGTAAATGTTGAAAATTGATGAAAAAAATTGACCAATCTTAAGGTCCTCATTACGAATATTAAGTTTATTTTGCGGAAAATGAAAATCTCATACTTTTTTACGTAACGTTTTATATTAACAATATTTAGATTTAACGGATTAAATATATAATAAAACATATATACTCTGTAGATGTGAATAGAAAAAATAATTATATCGAATACTTTAATAGTTGAATTAACATAAAAAATTTGAAAGTTCTATCTTAATGAAATTTCACAAATCTCATTGAAATGAGTGCACTCTTACTAATTTGGTTTATTTATTGACTTTCAATTCAATTGACTTTTAATTTTCTATGTATGCAAAGTATTGTGCTGTTAAAAAAATTCTTATTTTTTCTACTTCTTAACAGACGAGCCTTTCATGATATGTTTGCCCGGATATGTCAATTCTGACACTAGCTTTATATTCCTCGATCATTTCAGAAACATTTCTCAAAAAAATATTTAATCTAAATATTCTTAATATAAAACGTTACGCAAAAAAGTATGAGATTTTCACTTTCCGCAAAAATAAACTTAATATTCGTAATGAGGACCTTGAGATTTTTTTTATGAATTTTCAAGATTTACGCATTTAGAAAAGTTTAGAATTACGTAATTTGAGATTTTCTTCATTATAAACTAGTATTTGTTTTTAAATGAAATTTTCTTTAACTTTCTGTAAATGAAGTATAAATAGCGAAATGATCTGATGATTGAGATGCTTATTGATTGAGATGCTTTTTATAAGAGATTTATGATTTATTGAGGTTCTGTTTATAGGATAAGTATATTTATCTGTTAACTTATCTGTATTTACAATATTCGTAGTTTTTCAAAGCTTTTACTTAATTAATGTTTAATCAATTCTGAGTTTATAATTTTTAGAATACTTAACAATTTTCTAACAAATCCCAAAAATTAATTAAAAGTTGACTCATTTAAATTTATAATCTTATTTTCAGAGTTGAGTGAAAATTTTCAAACTGGAAAAGCTGTACAATGAATATCTACTTGTTATCATTAATTATAACGATATTTTTAATGTATTTGATCGCCACAACATTTGCAGGCTTTAGAAAAAGTATGTTTGATATAAAGAATAGATTGAATATTAGATGATTTACTGTTTTATTTGCAATAATCAGTTGGAGCATCAATTAGTTGTTATACGTGCAGCAGTCGGAACAGAACAGATGAGAATTGTCACGACCCATTCAATCCTGCGATGTCTAAATATATAGAGAACTGCAAAGTGCCAAAACAGAACCATATCGGAGTCTTTCCCGCCCGATTCTGTGTTAAAGTTATCGGAAAAACAAGTTAGTATTCATCTTATTGTTCAATTTCAGCACTATATTTCTCTCTATAAATCAATAAATATGCCCACAGGTCTATAAAACTAAGTTTATTAATACAGTCAAACCCATTTAATCTCAACTCCGTTATTGTCAACGGTTTTTGTCAAACCGAGTGGTTCACATTAAACGGGTTTGACTGTATAACACAAAATCAGCAAAATATTTCTGTCGTAAACGTCAACTTTTGCAGAATTCAAACTCAATGATTGGAAAACTGAATAATTTAGCTTTTCTTAGGGTTACACTGCATGAGTGGTGGCATCAAAATGCTAAGCACTCTTTAGTTAACCTCTATTTGTCATGGCTCACGAATATATCAATTTAGGTCAGTTCAAAGGGAAGAGATAGTGAAGAGCATAAGCTCATTTTGCAGGAGCTTTAGCTTCAGCTTAAGCTTGAGTTTGAGCTTGAGCTTTAGCTTGAGCTTTGAGCTTATAGTAGGAAAAATATCTCAATCATAAGATTGTTCGTATGATTAAAATGAAGGTTTTGTCAACTTTTTGTCAACATTTTTGTCAACTTCCTATTTTATCAAAAGATTACAAATACTTTTCAAAATAATTTTGCTTTTGTTTCGAAATAATCAGGAGAAACAGAAACTCATAGCTGTGAGCTTGAGCTTTAACTTAAGCTTAAGCTTAGCTTCCCATATATCAACTTGAGCTTGAATTTATCCGGAATCCTCTAACTTTAGCTGGAATTTAAGCTCAACATAGCTTTGATGAATACGAAAAAAATGTTAATAATCTCAATCTTAATAATTTAATTGGAGGAAAAAGATTCATGTTTATAGCATGGAATTGCATCTAATATTTATAGCATTATAACTCATCAAAAGTTGATCAATATTCAAGATTAGTGTAACAAATCGTATAAAAGAAATGAAAAGAAAAGATTTTATTCATAAACTAGTGCTAAAATTAGACCCATTTATGCTTAACGACAAATGTAATGAATAAATGAGGCAAAGATAAAATGGATTAATTTTGTTGAATATAACTTAATTTGTATTTAAAGTTTCAAAGGGAGAAGAATTAGTGATAAGGGCCTGTTCTCTAGAAAATATGGATAATCAATGCGGAAATTTTAAGTTTGAAAGCGATACACTTCAGGTACTGTACACCAAATCATATGAATCAATGAAATTTTGTCAATTTATTAATAAATATGATAAATACACCATAAATAGGGCTGCATTTTGACATGTGATTATGACGGATGTAATGGTTCCACACAAGTCAACAGAATCGCCACAAGTCATCGTATACTTAATGCTATTTTCACAATAGTTTCTATCATTACAATCATTTCATAACAACATTGTGTTTGAGACAAAAAACTTCATTAAACAATCATTTATCTCGTAATCATTACTATATATATTGATTAGTTGTTTAATTATCTATAATTAAGTTCTAAAATTGTAATTTTCGTCATTTAAGTTTGAAGTCGAATGTTATTTATAATTATATAATAACTTATATATAATGTTCTGAAATAAAAATTTCTAAAATTTGAATGTAAAAGAATGTTAGTCTTCATCCATTGGCTCTGATTGATCGGATTGGCTTAAAGTGTCGTCCATTATATTGCAATCAGGAGTCAATTGTGATGTCTTATCAATAAAATCACTATTATTTAAACTATTATTATAATCCATTGGTGTACTCATGTCTTCATCACCTCTGCTTACGATTTGATTATTACTGCTTTCAATCATGTCGTCTTGACTTTGTGTGGAAATGGAAAAATCTTCAATTAATGGCTTATTTTCTTCATTTGATTCAATATCACTACTAGTGATATCATTGGAGTTAATCTTTGATTTCGAAGAAATGTCTTCGTTTTGATTTGTAATCTGATTATTATTGTTTTGTTCAGGAGAACAAGTAATACCTGTATTATTATCAGTAGTATTAATATTATTATTATTATTATTACTATTATTTTTATTACAATCATAATTATCATCATTTTCGGATTCATTTAAATCTTCATTGATTTTAGTGTCAGCTGAAGTTTGACTTATGTCTGAAGCTTTAGATTCATTGAAATCATGCAAACTTTTGTTAGAAGAATCTTCTTCTTTAATTTCATTGCTATCAATGTTTGTGGAAGTGTTCACTTGTGATACACTATTACTCGAACTGATCACCGATGAGTCGATGTGTGAGTTAGGAGTCGATGATTCAAAATTGGGACCATTTTGAGTATCTTTTATATCAGTGGTTGCAGTGAAGGATAGACTCTCTTTCGGAGATTTAGGACAAGGAGTCGATGACATCAGTGACAAACTCGAAGATTGTTCATAAGCGTGAAGATCAGAGACCACTGACAATGGAGTTGATGGCGAAGAAGCGAATACTGTGGTGAAGCTATCGAGTTGTTGGAGTGGAGGCAAGTGTTGACTCGGAGGTGAACTTGTTGTCGGAGACAATGGTAGAGATGTTGGCGATACTGGACACGCGTTCAGATTTGGTTTCGGGTCTGTAATCATGTCTTCATTTGTTGAATGAATACTCATTTGGTTTTCACACATGACATCCGCGATGCCGTTCACTAATAGAGAAGTCGAGGCACCCGTTGATGACGAAGATTGTAATGAACTCAAGGATGAGTGCAGTGATGAAAATAAATTCTTGAAACTTGAAGTTGAATAATGAGTCCCATCACTAATAAGATAATAAATTTGAGAATTATTGATGAATCGTATGATAGGATTATAAATTTTTCTCTTAAGAGTGCAAACACTGACCCTATAGTGAGCGCTGATTTGGGCTCAATAGTAGTGACCACTAAAATGTTTTTCTCTATTCCTCTCATAAACTTATCGGTTCTCTTATAATGTTTTAATGGATTTGTGATCAGTTCACACAATCTCTGTATTGTAAACGGAGCCGAAGGGAAAGCATCGATCGCTTCCAATATATGCGACTTCAGTTCCTCGAAATCAAATTGTTTAACGTTCGGTAATTGAGTCAAATGATCGGTCGGACACTTCTCGTTGAAGTCAGTCATCACTACTTCCAGTTTACGTCTCAGCAAAGGCTGCAATTTATTCCACGGAAAGCTTTGGACATCATTTCAATCATATTTTAAGTTACAATTGAGAAAAACAAACAAATATTAATTAAGATAATGTCATACATAGTGTCGCCATTTTCTGCCACTGATTGTAAATACTTGTCGAGAATCTCAGGAATATCGCAATTCGTCTTTTTCTTTTCAAAATCTATCAAAAATTAATTAAAATCAAAAAATTCATTTCAATTAAAAAGTAATCAAATCACTCATCACTCACTTGAAAGCTCGTCCAGTAATTGCTCGCGATTTAACTCCATATTATTACACGTTTTTATGATTTTAATTTCAAACCCCGTTTTTTATATCGTTATTAATGATAAAGTTTCGTAAATATAATTTTCTTTATATTTTTAAAAGTGATTAACACTCAAAATATTTTTTTAGTACGAACTCAAGTCTTTTTGTTACAAAAATACACTTTTACTAAATTTTTTTAATTATTTTTATTTTGGATTCTATTTGTCTTATAAAACTCAGAACTTATTTTTAAAAATCTAATCTTTTAATAGGTTTGAACGTTTTGAAGTGAAATTTGAAATTTGACGAGATATTGATTTTTCAAAATAACGTTTTCATAATTAAGATTTACTGTAATTTAAGAAACAAGTATTTGATGGACTCTCTCATTGTTAGCTTAAAATAAATGACGTTTTTTGAATTCAAGTTTCATTGCGTTAATAAAATATAAACATTCAAAACATAAACAATTGTTTGAAGTCTATGTGTCTATCATTTTAATAATCAATGTTTAGTTATTTTTAATTTATGTCAATTTGATTACAAAATGATTTTTATTGATAAATAAATTGCATTTTATTTTATTTGGTTTTTTGAATTGAAATTTTCTCATTTGATAATAATATTGAAATTGAAAGCGAAGTGAAAACAAAAGTGAAGTTCAAATGTTATAAAAGTATGTTTTAGAAGTGGTTTAAATCGCAATAATTGTAAATCATATGAATCGTTGACCTATTTTTTATTATTGTTTACTATTCTTTGAAAGAAACATCTGATTTGTTATCAATTAATGTTTGTTTTGTGGTTGAAATCATGCGACAGTATTAATGGGCTCTCAATTGGATTATGAGATTATATAGTAATATAAGTATAGGTTTGGTTTCACATTAATTCAACTAATCAGACATTCAATCGATTAATTAACTTAAATGTCTTCAAAAATGCATGACTTATACGAATGCGAACCTATTCTTCGAATGCCATCGAATGTTAAAATTAAGAAATGTATTGGAAAAGAATCGGCGAATGGGATGACTTTAGTTATGTATTGCGATAATTACCACCTCTTATACTATCATTATATGAATTGCAATATAAACCAAAGCAATTGTGATGACAATAAAGTCAATAATAATGTGATAATAAGACAAATACTAATCGACAAATGTAAAGGCGAATTGCGTTCAATGAGTTTCAATGAAACGGGATCTCAACTGATGATAATTATGTCCAATTCTACGATTTTCATAATTCCTATCGAAAAACTCATCAGTCGTCGAAACGAAACTCTACTAAAAGATGATTCAATAGTAATAGAAAACTGCTCTCTTAATAATCCGACGGCTATTGTCTGGTGGAAGAGTTTGGATCAATTCAATCAGATGGCAATCGTTGGCAACGATTTTGGAGAAATCAGTTTTATTAATATTAAAACTAAGTGTGAAATCGGAGGCACTTATGTTCAGAACTCAGTCAAATCACTTCATGTTATTGAAGATCGAAATGCAATAAGTCTTATAATTTCGTGTAAAAACGAAACTCAATGGAGACTTATCTTAGAAGAGACCAGAAGTAAAACTGTTTCCAAGTCTTCAGTGGAAACTCATCTCAATACTCACGAACAGTTCTATTTTCCGTGTTTTATCACTATTTCTGAGGAAAAGGAAACCATTGGTCCCAACAATTGCTGGAACTTTAAGCCATCACTCATTGATATGTCTAATGATGACAATATTCAAGAAACAAATACTATAATCAGTACAACTATTGTATATCAGAATCCGTTCATTTTAAGCATATCTGAAGCTATGTCTGAAACCGAAGAATTTGGAGAAATAATACTTCGATTGATATCTAATAATGAATTTAATTATACTTTTGCATCATTTCTGGCCAAATACTTAATCCCAAAGCGGTCATCGCTGCCAATCAAAAGTATTATCTTTACTGATAGACTACTTTTTGTCTATTCATCCAAAAGCTGTGCGATTGTGTCGCGAGAATTCTCGGATTCTAGAAAATTAGCGAAACTCAATAGTATTATTCAAGAGTTGAAATTCGATTCCGAAGAAATTATCAATTGTTTGATATTTAGAAAATTTAAGAATCATGTGAGTAAGAAAAGCGATGAATTATTGGACTCATTTGTGATTATGACTAGTCATTGTGTTTATGAATGCCGTCAAAAGTACAGTTGCCAACAATTATTCAGTTCAATAGTGACATCAACTTCGACGACAGCCTCGAGTGAGGCTTCGCTATTAGTTCGAGCCCAACGACTCGCATCAATGCTTGGGTACAATATAAGTACTCTCTATGAAAGAACTGCTGATTCATGTCTGGAAAAACGTCTATTCGCTTCTGCTGTTCGCTTCTATCAATTGGCAAAAACAGCTCAGATTAAAAGAATAGCAAACTTTGTTTCTTTTGGTTATTTCAATGAAGTAATCACTTATATTCAAGTTCTCTTTTCATCCAAGTCTTTTGAACTCGAAGATCGCGATCGAATGCATTTCGCAAACATTGCTGTCAATTGTCTCGTTCAACAAATACTTCAAAAGAAAATTAAAGGAGAAGAAAAAGATTTAATAAATACTTTGAAAACTTTTCTTAGAGATTGTTTGTATTATGACGAAAGTGTTGTTTTGCGTTTACTCGTAGAACAGGGACTCTTTGATTTAGCCAAATATTGTGCCAAATCGAGAGCACAATACGGACTATTACTCAGTTATTTACTCAAATTCGGTTTTCTTCGTGCCAAAGCTCTCAATGACATCACTTATGAGACTCTCTTGCGCAGTGATTATCAAGAGTTAATGCTCAACACAACCAAATCTTTATCTTATTTAAACTGTTTCACGTCACCAGAAATCACTTATTCATTAATTTTACACAAAGACCTAATCGCTAAATATTTAAGATTTGTTATCAAACTTTTGCCCACTTTAGAGATGCCTTTCTTACTAAAACTCGCAGTGATTTTCGATCCGAGACGTTCTGCAACACAACTTCTTCTGAATCGTGTTCTCACTCAATTCAAACAAACTTATTTGAATACAGAGGATATTGAGGAACAATTTGTCCAAAAGAAAGATGTTCTCAACTTTTTTATGTTCGTAACTCTAATGATACTTCGCCAAAATGGTTCCCTCAATACTTTCGATGAAAAATTCATAACAATTGAGCCTTTCATCAGAGATCTAGAAAATGCTAAGAAAAATAGACTCATTATAGAAACTGTTGAAATCAGTGCCGGACTCTCACATTCAGCTTACATTCGAAACGGATGTCTTTATATGTGGGGGAAATTACAATTTGGTTGTCTCGGCCTTCAAACTGATGACTTCACAAATGTTTCCAAATTTATACCAAACCCGACGTGTTTAGATCTGTTCAAAAATGTATTATCGATTTCTGTGAAATCAGTTTCATGTGGCGCTCATCACACCCTTGTCTTGACTGATTTTGGAGTTTACGCATTCGGTTCATCTCGATTCGGACAACTGGGACTCGGAAAGGATGTAATCCTATCACGAAATCCAATCATCATAAGTGAATTGGTCAATAAAGATGTGGTTAAAATAGAATGCGGTCAATACCATTCTCTTGCCATTTCATTGGATGGCACTCTCTTGACGTGGGGATGGGGTCTTCACGGACAGCTCGGCAATGGTAACATTGATGATGTTCATACGCCTCAAGTTGTTCAATGCTTGAAAGGCAAAATTATAGTCCAGGCATTTGCTGGTTATGCGCACACTATCGGTAATAATTGAGGATTTTTCCCATTATTTGATTGTTACAGTTGTTCCGTAAGTTTGATTTTGTTTTGTTTTTAGCACTTGACTCAAATGGAATTGTTTATTCATTCGGAAGCGGAACGTACGGACAATTAGGGCTCGGATCTAATACTAAATATTCAGTTCCTCAAAAAATTAGTTTATTGACTGAACCCATCTGTAAAATCGCTACAAAGTATTTTCATTCACTCGCACTCAGTAGTGATAAACAAACTCTATATATTTGGGGATCTAATCCTCAAGCGATACGCATTCAGGCCCACTGTCTTCGCAAATCACGACTCAATCAACCTCCACAGCAATCAATGGCAAGTGTTGTCCCAAATCAAGACTATCTGAGACCTATGAAAGTGGATACGAGTAGTATTAGCGGTCAAATGAGGAAAATATGTACGGGAAGTATGCATTCGATTATATTGAGCTCTGAAGGAGAAGTCTATTCGTTTGGCAGAGGTAATGACGGCCAGTTGGGTCACGGGAAAGCCAGAGATATTAAGATTCCATCAAAGATAATGGCAATGAATGATATAAATGTTGTGGATATCGCTTCCGGAAGTGATTTCTCTCTGGCTGTAGATATAAGTGGTTGTATTTGGGGATGGGGTCAAAACAGTGATTCACAAATAGGACCCAAATCCTCAGGTTTTCCCTCTACTTGTTCTACAGATGAAAAAAATAAGAAAATTTCCATTAAAACCAATCGTCGTCTCATAACATTTGTTGCCGGCGGTAAAAGTATAGAACAGTTGCCAATCAAGATCAATGTTTTAGAAGATATTGAATGCTATTGTGATTCTCTTAACTATAGTTTAGATATTAATGCAATGAATACATCGACAAGATTCTCAATCATTGATAACATGAATGTTTTAACTGATGAAAACTCTGCTCTATTCGATCACCAAATATTAGCCTCAATGTTAGCGTTCTATAAACAAGAATTAGACTTGAATTCTGTTCTCAATCGGTGCCAAAATTTCAAGTGTCTCCAAATGGCAGCCTTTGTCTGCGAACTACAAAATCATTTCTCGAAGGCATTTGATCTTCAATTACAAGCTTTACAAATATCACATAAAGATAAGGATTCAAAAGTTTTTACTACTTTATGCGCTCAAATTTTTTCCATATTTGTTGCCAAATCTGTTGACAACATAGAAGAACTTTCAAAAATATTTGGATTATTCTTCCAATTCTGGTTTACAAATGAGTTCAGCACTGATTCATTGGAATCACTTTTGAACGACTGCTATAAATTTGATATTAAAGACTCAATGTTTGGAATTTCATTTTTCAGTTATTTGAAAGAAAATCAAAACATGAAAAATAAATTCAATTCATATTTCCTGTTAGAAATGGTTGACTTCACTATAAAAACGATAGCAAATAAACCTGAAAAATTATTTGCTTATCAAACGGCTATTGAAAAGATCACTTCAGACATCGAAAATGTTTCGTTTCCTGCAGAAAAATTGTGGCAAAATATTTTGACACACTTTCAATGCAATAGACTCTCATCTAATATTGATAATGGGGTAGAAATTGTTCCCTCAGAAGAAGAAATAATTCTCTTCACTTGTAATCATTATTACGGCTGCGATGACTTCAAACGTACAGTCCTTCCAAACTTTGAAAAAGATATCAATCAAATTAAAGGGATTGCAAGAAACGAAATTCAAGATTTGTTAGAATTTTATAAGGATTCCGATAAAGAATTATGGGATAATGTGTGCCCTAAATGTGTTATCACTGACGTTAAGAATAAGCACCTCTAGATTTTTTAAATTTTATATAACTTCTAATTTTATTACTCGTTGAGCCATTACTTGACATTTTGTGTTATACTTATTGACTGATTATTATTAGTTTTTATTCATTTGTTATCTCTAATTATTACTAATATTTGATAAGAAAAGTTTAAATTAATAAATTTTTCTTTCAAATCTATGTTTCGATTCACTTCTTTTGATAGAAAGAATAGAAGCCAAATATATGAATGAATTGTTATTAATTTTTTGAAAAGTCAATTCCATTTCTAATCGCACTCCTTTTAATATGAAGTTTTTTATTAACTCAATTGTGAAATCAATACTCAATAATAATACTTTATATAAGACAATTTGGAATGAGTCCCCACTCAAAATCCCCTGTAATGGCATGTGAGATAAGGCGGACTTAAATTCAATGGAATAAATTTAAATAAAACAGTTTTATTAAAAACAATTATATTTACAAAAACCAATTGAAATTAATAAGAAAATGTTATCAAATATTTGTTAGTTTTGATAATGTCTTAACCTGAGTCGTCTTATAGTTTCTGCGTCATAATTATTGGAAGAAAAGCTTTGATCTGTTGGATATGGAGGTGCTGTCGGGTAACTATCACTATAACTGGTTCTCGAATCGTTTAGACTTTCTTCTGCAGCTCTTCTCAATTGTTCGTCTTCAGACATTCCCGGAGGAACATAACTATCGAAGTTTCTTACATTTGAAAATTCATTTCTTCTGTTATTAGAATATCGTTGAGAACTGCTATAACTTCTAGAATTGTAATCACTTTCATAATTACGATTATTATTTAGAAATAATGATTCGAAGAGACCTTAAGAAGAGATTTATACAAGATTGCAGTCAAATGAATGAAAATATTATATTTTATGAAATTTTTTCAAATATTTGATTACCAGATAATGATTGCATAACATATTTGAGAGGTCCGTGAGTGTAAGCCAAACCGACTAATATTCCGGCCAAATGTCCAACAAATGAAGCATTTGGTGAAATCAATGATATGATAACGAGTTCGGCCCAAACCGCATATTTTGAACCCAATGGAATACCCATCAAATAAGAGACTGAACTCCTGTCGTAATGAGTTGTCAACACTTTTAACGCGAAAATAACGCCTGAATTTTAAAAGTTACAAATTATCAGTTCAATAATCACTTCTAAACTAAATTAAATATTCAACTATCAAACAAAATATTGATAAATGACCTGAAAATCCAACCGAACAATGATTTAAATAAGAGTAATCGTCAGTTATTTGAGTGATTCCTAAATTGAGTAAAATATATGCAAAAGCAGTAGAAATTGTGAATACAATTAAAGTGAAAGCAAATCGAATGCTCCCGAGTCTTGATTCGAGTGATCGTCCCTTCCATAGGAATGAGACCATATTATAATAGAGATGCCAATCGTCCGCATGACTCAATTGACTGAATATTAAACGCAAATATTCTTTTCTATTAATAATTGAATCGACACTTAAACATACGTCCCAAACCTTATTCGACGGCAGCTGTCATTCAAAGTTTTCAATTTCAAACATTTTCTTTATATTAGATATCAATTAAACTAAATATTAATAATTAAATACCGGAACAATTCGAAGAAATATAAGTATTTGAGTAGCGATTGAGACACAAGTGACCGGAGGAATGCCATAAGTTGTCGCACTTCTTAACAATTCATTTAATAATAATATCATCGCAAACGAAGGAATACCTCTTTGGCCTCTATTTCCACGCATTTCAACAATATTTCACTACTTTTACAATTATTATTAAGAATTTATCAAAATGATCACTATTTAACTCAATCATAAATCAATAGCAATCAAATTAACAAGTGTTTCATTCTATCATTCATAGCAATGAGTAATCCTTAAGCAAAACGTAAACACAAGTTATTTCATAACATTGCATGAGTGCTCATGTAATGACGCAACTCTTCAATACAACGTTTCCTCTTTAAAGGTAATTATTGTTATAAATCAATCATTTATCCAAAATATTTCAATAACATAACATTTATAAACTCAACTAAACATTTTTTCAATTTTCTTATAGTAACTCAGTTTAATTGAGGGTAATTTGAAATTAAAATTTTTAAAAATTTATACTGAAGTTTCACTGAATGTATTAATAAATGTTAAGCAGACGTCATGTTAACGATTATATAAAGAGTGAAAATGACTTTTGAATCATAAACTTTTTAAGTGATAGTTTTTGACAGACTGACAGACAGACAGTTTTTGAAACATGAATACTCTAGAGAATGAGTTGTCCAAAAATGACTGGAAAGTTTTATTAAACTTTATACTCTTTGCAATTCTTCAAAGGATTTTACAAGTTCTTAATTGGATTCAAAAGTTCATCAGTCGTTCAATTTTGAAATTAATCCACATTTTAGAGGGTTTGTTATTATATTTCATTTATTAATCATTTCATTTAATTTTTCTCTTTCTTTTGCAGTCATTCACAATTATGTATTGAATGTAAATTTCAATCATTTAATGGATAAACTCATTCAAAACAATACAAGAAACGAATATGAGTTCAGTTCTGACTCCAAAACTAAATCTAATCATAATTCAAATGCAAGAGAAGAACAAAAGTTCACAAGAAATAGAAAAGAAAATCATATCAACAATTGTAATGAAAACACTTATAATAATAGAGAATCTCATAAATTATATCCAAAATTACCGAATCTTTAATCATAAGTTATCATAAATTTGATTAATTTATTTGTTTCTAAAAATAATTGAATTAATCATAAGTTTATTATTTGAATATAAGAATTATTAAATTGTAAACTGTTTTACATAAATTTAAAATGAAATGTATTTAGGATTAAAATAAATAAAGCTTTATTTAAAACGAAAGATATGTTAAAGAGCAAAGCCTATAGAGTGGAGCCTAAGAGACAGTGAAAAATGTTGTGAAAACCCAGATTCTGACAACTTTTGGCCAACTCCCGACGGGTCTGGCCAATTACCGAAAAAACTGATGGAGTTCTCTATATTTGCACGTCATTTCTGCAAGACTCGTCATTTTTTTAAATTAAAAAATAACATTTATTTTTTTTTATTACATTTTTGAGTGAACAAATTTTTGCAAAATTCTTTTGGAGTCTTCGGTCAAATCCATGAATTAAACTTATGTTATTTTTCGGCCCTCTA
>JAQFZT010000072.1:0-46614 GCA_034696325.1 Camisiidae sp. | reverse complement strand
ATGACTAACAAAAGAGTCATTCAATAAATTAACAAAATCTTTGACTCTCTTTTCATACAAACTATTAAACTTAACTCAACAGAAACTTATTTTTTGAATTCTATTGAAAGTTTTCAAAAATATAATTTATTTAATAATTGATTATTAAATGGATTTTCCTACAAAAATCTAATAATTGTAGGAAAATTATGCTATAATTTATAATCAAAATCTGATCAAAAAATAGAATTTTGAGATTTTTAAATTATTTATTTTAAAGTATTGATTATAATTTTCTTAAGAATTTTCTTGAAGTAATTCTGATTCAATTATTAAATAGATTTTCAATAGAAAAATCATACAATACATAAATTTCTCAAACTTTTGTTTCACTCTCTTTCTCTCCCTCTAATTGTATCGAATGACGTGTTTAGTGAAGAAAGTATAATATGTACTAATCAATGAATGAACTATATATTGAATGAGTCATTTTAGCTAAACTTTTCATTATAAATGTGGAGATGTTTGTGACCTGTCTATTGCTGTGAATTGGATTTCTATAAAAAATCAAAATGTTGTTCGTTATGCACTCATAAAGCTATTACACAATAAATAATATTGAACACAATTAAATAAATGATATTTTATGATAAAGTAGTTATGATTACAAGTTAATGAAGTTATTTGTTATTAAAGTTTGTTCGAATCGATATATTGGTGAACAACGCCAATAGTACAGTATTAGCCCACCCAAACACCTGTTAAGGCACTGCTCATAAATCTTATCTAATTTTAAAAAAGCAAACTTTCATAATTCTCGTTCTCTTTTACATTCGAGTGCGAGGTATTGCAGCGCTTCGTAGAAAAGCGATCAAAAGTTAAAGTTTGAAAGTTATAAACAATAAAATACAGGTATATTTTATACGATGCCTCACTATCTAAAAGTAGAGAAAGTTTATACCTCGCACTCGAATGTAAAAGAGAAGGAGAATTAGGGTTCGTTTTCTTCAATTTAATTTGTTTTCTTTAATTTGAAAGACAAGAAATTCCACTTGTCATATAAGTTAGTTTATCATTAAAAATATACTTTCAAAACATATCAAATATAAATAAATGGAAACTATCAGAAAAAGCGTTTCAATAGAATTTCAATCAAAAACTGCAAATCAATTCGAAATGATGTAAATGAGTTGTGAAAAACTAATTCATTTTTAAGTATAAATCAAATTTCAATTGAAATATGAAAACAAAAATTGAATATAGAGTATACAGAATAAGTATGATTGAGGCTATTATTGAATTGTGGCATTTGTGATACCTGTCATAATAAAGTTTGAACAACTAATTCAAATACACTAATGTTCAACAGAAAGCTAAGCTAGAGTTACAGTCAAGTTAATCCAAATACTTTTATGCGTTCTTTTGTTGCAATCAAGCAGTTGTTGTCATCAAAAAGTTTTATTGTGTGGGAAGATGTAGTATTTTGTCATTCCTTTTATCACATATTATACAATATAATACTTTTCTTATCAATACCTAAACATTTTATAAACTTTGGCTATAAGTGTTTATTAGTTTATAGCTAACGCCTCAAATCAAAATTAGATATTAAGATATAGTAACTCGAGTTACCTATTAATAAAATTTCAAATACAATTCAATCCAATGTTATCCCTCTTTCAAAATATTTTTCACTCATTTTTATTCAAGTTATCACAGCTTTTATAAGATTAGAAGTTGACACAATAGATTGAAAAACAATAGTTCTTATTTACACAAAAATGACATAAGAAGTTGAAATTGAAATAAAAACTAAAAATTTGAATTTAATAATTATAACAAAACATAAATAATATACTGTATATTTGTGACAATAATAAATTGGTAAAAACGCTAAAAGTATTTATTATTGTTTGACAAAAATTCAGGAATATTTTGGTTGATTAATAAAACGTTCTGAAGGTAGAACTGAATAAGAAGGTGGAGGTTCGTTATGGTCAGGAAGTATTGGTGGTGGAGGTTGTAGTTGTTGTGGTTGATAAGCATTGTATTGAGGGTGAATAGGATAAAGATTATTTTGCGGAACATTTGTTGTGAAACTGGTTTCATAATTGAAATTGTTGAGTGAAGATGGATTATTATGTAATTCATTTCTTCTCATAGTTTCATATCTTTTAAAGCTAATCCATGCGAATATCATTAGCACTAACCCAATGCCAGCAAGTATTGATCCGATGCTTAATATAACAGTTCCAACAGTAATTGCTGTAGTCGAAGGACCTGAATTCCAACCACTACTAGAATGATAAGATGATGCTGCTATTGAACGGAATATGACACCAGATATTGTCAAGAATACACCAAATAGTAAAAAACATACTGAAAAATTACACGCAATTATTGCTGGCACTAATCGCTGATCACTATTCCGAATGGCCGAACGACCCAAATATCGTCTAACATGAATCGGCATTATTTAAACCACTTTCCAATACAATTATTCACAAATCAAATTGTTAACTGTTTTAAGATTTTTATAATACAAATAATCGCACATTTTATTTATTGTAACAAAACTGCACTTTTCGTGCATTGAATTTCATAAAATAAAGTAATAACTATTTATTAGTCATGTTGTCATCTAATAATATGATAAGAGTTGTAAAAACGCATTGAGTTAAATAAAGCAATTGTCAAATATTAACCTCAAT
The DNA here is from genome assembly GCA_034696325.1 of Camisiidae sp. Taxonomy (NCBI): domain Eukaryota; kingdom Metazoa; phylum Arthropoda; class Arachnida; order Sarcoptiformes; family Camisiidae; species Camisiidae sp. Next base: position 43,924 of record JAQFZT010000072.1, on the reverse strand, counting down.
ATATTGTTATCGGCATTTGTGTTACTGCCGTTACCGAGATATTTGTGATAAGGTTTATGGCATCGAATTCACTGACATCTTCAATATAAAGTTTTAGTCATTTCATAATTAAGACATTAAGTACTCAAATCATTTATTAAAACCGCTTATTTTAATCAATATATTTTCAAAATGTTTTTACAAATTCTAATACTTCATAACATATTTCAAATAGAAATACAAAATTTTTGGAAATTCAATCTCATGTTAAACTCAATCTATAGCTTCTCTTACTTTTTCGTTGATCCGCAACTTTTTTAATATCTTTCACATTCTGGTCAACCATTTGTTTAGTCTCTTGTGTGATGGCATCGAACTTCTCGGTTAACTCCTGTTTAACCTTTTCGGTGAAAGACATGATTTTTTTATGTCAACGTTTGAATGAATTTTTGCACTCTTTTCTTCTGTAATGAAGTCAGAAACCATACGTTTAATCTGCCATCGATTACGAACATTAGCGCTTCCAATATATGTGAGCGAAGTCAGTGCTGCAAAAAAAGCGTCCACTTTTTTCATATCTACAGTTGACTCCCGTTATAGTGAGCACTCTTTTGCACACAAAATTCGTTCACTATAACGAGCGTTCACTATAACCGAAGTTTTTTAGCATTAGCTCTACGGAGAGGCTAACCATTAGAAGAAAAATGGTTGACTATATCGAGCCAAACACTATATCCGACTTCACTATAACGAGAGTCGACTGTATTTATTCATATCTTATTGATTGAGCACTTGATTAGTTGGTAGCGGATATTTATCAAAAAATCGCCTTTTCTTTTGTCTATAACTCATTCATAAGACTTAGAAATTTGAATAACAATTGAAACTTATGTCACGAGATCTTTAATGAGCAATCATTAAATGTGTATATTTTTAAAAAGCTCGTTAACAGTAATTACATTGAAATAAACTATTAAATTATTATTCACGTGAATTGAATTTTGATTTAGTATTAACTATTATCCGTTAAAATTAAAATAAATCAAAATCATAATCTTAAAGATTGGAAAAACAAAATTCAAATTATAAGAACTTAAGTAAACTTTGAAATGTTGTCCATCAAAGTTGTGGCAGTCGTTGGTTTGCTATTTCTGGATATGATTTCATGTCAATTCAATTCAACTTCAAATAAAAATCAAACTCTCGGGAAAAGTAATTTTATTCAATGTATTTAAAAGACTAACAAATATTTATTTTTAGTCTTTGATATCAATTTGTATATAACAATACCGACTGTTATTGTCTTCTTCGGACTTGTTTTCTGTTTGACTTGTTGTTGGGTTTGTTTGATCTGTGGAACACCTCCTCCTTCAGAAAGCTCAACCATTCCTTATCCAGTGCTTGTATACAATACAAAACAACCAGAAGTAAGAGTACAAAAACATGAAAGCACTGCTCAATCCAATTCTTTGGCATCTCTTCATCAAAATCATACAAATTCAAGAAATGGTCATTTCTTTTCTTCACTTGTGGGCATTGCAAAAGTTGCTTCAAAAGCAAAATCAATTCAAAGCAATCAGAAGAAGAGCAAAGAAAAAGCTGACATTCAATTGGAAGGTCAAAAAAAGTAATTAAGTCATTATTACTTTTATGCTCTCTCTAAATATGATTAAACAATAAGTTCTTTCAATGTAGTCATCGCTTTATATTTATATTAATCTAAATTTGTTTTATTTTATTCAAAAAGTTTTCAAAATTAGAAATTAAAGTAAAACTTTTATGTTATTGTCTGTATTTATTAAAACTTTCATTCATTAAATTTTACAAAATCAAAAATTGTTGTAATGTTGTTGTCATCTATTAATTAATAAAATTAATGTTAAAGTTTTGTAAACTTCATACCAAAGACTCAAATATACCGCTCAAACAGTTATTAAATGAAACTCAAAAACTTTTTAAGTTCAAGATATCGTTATTTATGTTAATATTTGTATCCAAATAAACGCAAGTTTTCATAAGTATTTTTGACAGCATTTTCTAAATGAAAATTTTATTCAAATTAAAATATTAATAACTTTAAACATTTTAAACATTTAAAATAATAATCAATTGATTGAAAATATCTAAAATGAAAAAAATAATTTCAAAGAAATTGACACAAATAAGAGTTTCTGAATTGAAAGTTAAATCACTTTTGAGACAAATTGGAAAACATTCAAAACAAAACATTTGTAATGTTCATGAAATGCAAAAATTGAACCAAAAAAGAGATGAATTACTGAAACGATTAGAAGAATTGCGAAATGAATACAAATTACTCAAACAAATTCAATCAAAAGAAAGTTTAGTTTTGGTCAATGAGTTTCAAATCAATCGTTTCATTCATGACTCCAATCAAGACATTAATGATTTGAATGCAAAACAATTCAATGGTATTAATAATTATTGAATTTTTAAAATTGTGTTTTAGTTTTAATTAATATTTGATTTTCCATTTCAGGCAATGTTTCATCAATTAATAAAATATTCTTGACTTCTGTTTTCACTCTCTATTTCTTTGCCATTTATTTCTTAATATTTAATTAATTATACTTTTATGTAATGTTTTTAATTTTTTTAATCACTTTTAAATACCTTATGCTTTGAATGACAACAAATACATTGAATAAACTATTGTTTTTCACTTGAATTGAACACATTCTCTGAATACAAACTTTTGAAATGTTTAATAAAATCCTGAAAATTAGAAAAACTATTCCATAAAAGTTTTAGTTGAATGAGAACTGCATTACTAGTGATAAAAAGAATAGCAGTGAAGACATTGAGATAACAAAAGGAAATCAATGGTTTGATATATGATTAACATAATGGACATCATCTTATACTTCACTTCATAAATCTTTGACTTTTCCCTATTCTTTAATGCCATTTATTATTTCCAAACGGAATAACATTCTGTTGACAATACATTTGATTTGATTTATTATTCACTTTAATAATAAGATAGTAATCAATTTGAGAATTTGTGATTCATAGCAATTGCTATACAAATACTTTATCATATATTCTGATAGTATTCTTAAATCTTTTTTATATCAATCAATTTTAATCAAATATAAAGTTATTTTTGTGTTTTATACAAATCATTGATTTGAAATCTTATTGATTAATGTCTTATTCGATGAAAATTTGCGTTTTAAACAGACTCTAAATTGCAGTCTTTGTTTGAAACCTAGCGATTAGTGAACTAAATAGGTTTGCGTGGCTTTAACTACAAACCCATCGCATGACAACTAATGAATAATAAATTATTCCAACAGATCATCTGATAGTAAACCCATTTCGTGATCAATCAATTATTTTAAAAGTAATACTTTCTCTAATACTATGTTAAAGTCTTGATCAATGACTTCTAAATTCCAAAGGGATTCCAAACAAAATTGCTTTATATTCTGCTTAATGTAAAGAATGTCAAAATTCAATAGTTTTATGTCTCAATTATTAATACAGTAATTAGTATTAAAGCAAAACTTTAGGTTTCTTTTGCAGACTTTTAGGATTAGGAATAACAGTATAATTGACAGTTAGGTAATAGACTTACTGATAGTTTTCTAATTGATGTTTAATTTGAGCCAAAACTCACAGCAAATTTACAAAACATTCAAATGTAATTCAAAATAGAGACACTTTTTGTATATTATGTGACCCAACAATCAAATCATGTCAAAACAATGATTGATTCCTTTTAGTTTTAATGTAATCGTGAAGTCAACTGGAAATTGTGTTTCACTCAACTATTATAAAAATATAAATTAGTTTTTCTCACTTTCAATCCTTATAAAACACATCAAAAAGAATTAATTGAAACTCAGATTCGTGTTTAAGAGTTATAACTATTAATCATTGAAATTAATTTCTTATACAAGTTTTCAAAATATTTAACAATAAAAATGAGTGAATATAAAAATATCAAAACTTTATTATTAACATAACTTTTTTGCTCAACAAATAATATTACATACTTTTATTCATTATAAAAAATTGAGTAATAGTTGACATAAAATAGAAAATAAAATTCACAATAAAATTAAGTTATTATGAGATAATAGTTATGAAGTTATGATTTCACGTTTGATTATAGAAAAAGAGTTTCCAATCAATTGAGGCAGTGATGGTCCCCATTATGTCGATTCTCAGAGGAACCAAAAAATCTATCAACAAATTAATTATCATTAAATGAAACGAGTTTTGATAGGTTTGACATTTGCATACCTTTCATATGGAGAGCAAGAAATCGAAAGAAAAGTATTCTTTTATATAGTAATCAATCGAGTTCTGAATCACATGAATATATAAACAGTATTTAATAATAATTTATTGATAATTATGACTAGTTCTTAATTGATTTCTGCCATAAATTAATCCGCTTTGAGGGTCAGCAAACAATTTAACAGACTGTGGCTCGTGTTCAAAGCGAACCATTGATGTTCTCCAATGGCCTGCATTTGAAGCTTCGGATTCACATCCACTGTCCGGCTGTACATTCGCTATAAAGAGACAGAAAAGAATATAATATATAGAGAAAGAAAGGCAGAAGAATAATAGATTACACTCTAATGTCTAATGAGAGCATCTTTCTTACTCGGATATTGATATATATGAACATCAGATCTCGGCGGACGTGGTGTACGCTTCACAGTCGCATATATGGCGTCATGTTCTGGATTGTACTGAAAGTTTACAACACATATCAGTTATGTATCCAAATAATAATAATAAAGTACTGCTTAATGGAAGTATTGGGTATCAGATAATAGAGAGCAGAGACAGAGCATTGTAGCAAATAATCAATTACTGATTTGAGTGGAGAAGAGCGTGACATCGCATTAAGTGGTACTCGTTCTTCATTTTCGCTAATTTTTGTCATAGCATATGGTGTCGGGTAGTGAACCATATTCTGAGCGCAATTCTCTTCTGGAATCGACAACTTCTTCACATGGCTTTGGTCTAATTCAGTCAAATTAACCGTTTCATTGTCCTGTTGTAATTTATCGGGACTATAATTGGCTGAAAATACAAGAAAACAGATCTCAATTCACGCCACTATCAAAAAGTTATCAACTTTTCTTACAATAAACATTAGATCCATGTCTAGGCTTTCGAGTAAATATCACATAAACAAGTGATAATAGAATTATCACAACGACTAACGATATTATAGAGGGAACAACTACTAGAACGTCAGCATAAAATGGCACTGAAGTCGCAGATTTGCTGCCGAGCAGTACAGCCGACCCGTCATCTGATTTGTAAAATAGAAAACTAATTACTTTTCTCTTGTATCAATTAAGATAAGAATTAGTTAAATGTGTTAAATGGGTTCAAACCTTGTAATGCAATCGGAGATGTAGTGAACGAGTATTGAGCTTCAGTACTTCCCGCCTGATTAAAAGCTGTTATCTTAAGATCATATGAAGTCGAAGGCGTTAAATCACTTAAAACAATATGCTTTTGATCAGTGACTACACGATTAGATAATGAAATCCATTTACGACTTTTTTGTAATTTGTACATCACTTCAATCAAATTTATAGTACAGCCGCCTGTAATCAGTTTTACAAAAGAAACTCTTCATTATTCAGAAGCTTTATCATCTCAGGGAAATTTTTCCCTATTTTCAAATTTTATTTCTTATTTTAATATCAAATATTTTCAATTCAAATTATGTATACCGTCATGAAAGGCATCTAAATATATAGTAGCGGTGGATGTGTTGACGCTTAACAATGAGTTCTTATCGGGTGCAACAGGAGCTATAAATGGTAAAGAATAATAGTTGATAACACATTTTCATTCGAGGTCTAACAAAAGCTCAAAAAACAGATTTAAGTCAAATGCAAATAAAGTATTTGGAAAAACGCAATAAAAGTGTAATAACTGCTAACTTTTATCGATAAGTATTTGCGTTTGACTTTCAGTTTGAACAACTTATGCAGAGGATGTTAAGAAATTCTGGTTAAGACATCAAATTTTATAGAAAACTCAAAACATATCAATAAATTTTAAAGAATATTCCAATCATATTTAGTACAATTTCACTTAAAAGAATCAACTTTTAATTTAACTCATAATTATTTTTGATTAAGTGTCAACTTAAGATTATTTGTTATACACTGAGATCTTTCTTGATTTATTTGTGATATTCTGTAAAATAATTATATTTTCTATCAAAAATCGAATCTAAATTACTATAAATCTCATCTTAAATTTATTGTTCTCTTTGATCTGAATTTAATGAAATATAGCTATAATATAATGGATGCAATTATGAGTTTGCATTTGATTGCCATTGAAGAGAATAGAATGGCAGAGCCCTAATCGTAAACTCATTACAGGTAACTCTATCTTAGAATTAACAGCTATTTTGATAGCTTTCCAACTCAACAAAAGTGAGCATTAGTACCAAATGACTAACAGTATTGTTGTGAATCACGCATTGTTCACATCCATTTATTGTTGTCATAAGAACTTCTATTAATTCAAAACATCAAGTTTTTAATCACAAACAAAAGCGCAATTATGAAAGCACTGATGTGTTGAACCTTTTTTAAAATTTAAAGAATTAAAAGGACTATAAAAGGGACAACAATTAAGATTTTGAAGTGTCCAATCAATTTAAGTGCATTTTGTTAACCCTTTGCTGTCCAACTGTCCATTGCTTAATACATTCAATACATAAGACATGCCTTTAAACATTATCCCTTATATCCTGACATATCAGACAAATAAATTCATCTAAAATATCCTGTAATATAAATCTATTCTTATCAAAATCCATTTGTGAAGTTTCACAGATGTCTTGATTTAATTTTTTCCAAGATTTATGGATTGACTTATTTTGAACTTAATTTGAAAAAAGTTATATTGTGTAGTATAAGAGTCGGATGACTTCTCTCAGTCAATTGACTGACCGTATGGGCAAAAAATCGTAATTGTTATGCGTTTTTATAATGAATTAAATCGAATAAGTGAAGATTATTGTTGAACATGAATGTAACGCATCATTTTAGAAACTAATTTCATTCTCTAACTGTCAAAATCAGAGCTCATTTCTTAATACATCAAAACATGTGCTTTCATGATTGCGTGCGATTAGAAATATTCATTTTTAAGGCTTAATATAAGTTTTAACAATTAAAATGTTGTTTTTCCATTAGACCAACTCTAAAGATTCAAATAATCTTCTTTAATACTCATAAGCCGTGCATGTAAGCAAAAAACGTAGGTTCAATCCTGTCCTTTCGGTTAACATTTTAAGTGCATTTCAAAAAATATTAATACTGTTTCACGAAATACTTATTATGAAATGTTTTTATGAGATTCAGTAAAAAAATTTCAAGACATATAATTTCTCTTGATTTGAAGAAATGTTGTCACTGAAAATACAGTATATTATCTCGAAAGTAAAAGTTTCATTAAGTTATAACAATTATATGAGTATAACATATAATAACTAAGTAAGCGATGAAAAGTATTACAAATTATGTATCATTCAAAGAAATTCTCAATGGATTTAAAATTGAACTATTAATGCAACTCAAAGTCTTATTATGCAATTGATGATTGCGTAAAACTAATGCTTTTAAGTTGGCATTACCATTGACTCTATAAATAAAATCTTTTGAATATAATCTTCATTTGACTTGGAGTTCGTCTGAAAAGGCTATTAAGGCTAGTATTACACTCTGAAAGATATCTTATACTAGACTAACTGAAAGTATTGAAAAGATGATTGAATTAAAGATACATTTACTCATGATATTGACTACTGATTGATTGGAAATGAAATATAAGAGTGAAATATGAAAAAGAAATAGAAAGCCTGAAACTAATGATTAGTTGACTCACAAGTTCCATCTGTTTTAGCGGACACAATACTGCTCGGATCACTCTTTCCAACAGAATTAAAGGCAGTCAAGTAATACTGATAGCGAGAGCCACATCTTAGCCATTCATGAGTATGTGATTTGGTATCAGTTAATCTCAACTCTTCCCAATCTCCAGATTCTTTCTTATGATGTAGAATAAATCCTATGCAATAATAAAATGATAGCTTTCTCTTTCTTTCTCTGCTGACGAAGTAATTTAGTTTAGTTTCTTCGCTAATACCTGTAGTCGGAGTGGAGTCATCGGAATTCATTATCCATGAGAGTTCGATTGAATTGGCTGTCGCGCTGACAACACGTAGAATAGGACTCGACGGAGGATCTGTTTTAATCACATTAAATACAAATTATTGAGATCCGCATCACATTATTCATGATAAAAACTTAATACTTTCACATTAAAACTTATCGCTAACTCTAACTTTTCCGCTCAAACTTCTCTTTTAACTGCATTTTATTACCAGTTTCGCGAACTACAGATAATCCTAATCTAGAAAGTCATTTATCACAATAAATGTGTAGAAAATATTTCAAATGAATGCTTTTAATTAACAAATAAATAAATTCTATGATTCCTGGATATTAAGCTGTTATGAATACATGTTTGGAGTCGTGATATCAAACACATTGCGAATAACATAATAAACTGTAGTTAATGAATGAATCGCATAAATTACTAATTTATCAGTAAATAAACGACAATTCCTACTGAAATACTGTTGACTTATTGCTCGAAAAGAGCTGTTATGAAGCTTTAAAATAAAAATACAATATTTCTAAAACTACAACTTATAAGATATGATGAAATGGTAAGATGAGCGAAACACAACTTTTTAATGCAAATTTAATTCAAGCAAACATTGGCTTCAAATTTGAATAATTGAATGCTAAAAAGATTCTAATTCGAGACTTAAAATGAGATTCAGTTGTAGAATAAAATGAACCGGAAAAAAGAGAAGAATAACATTTTATAGATTAAAAGCAAAGACTCACCCATTTCTAAAGTTTTGACAAAGAGTGGCTCTGATGAAGGACCAGCTCCTTTGCCATTATAAGCCTGTACTATAATTTGATATTTGGTCGAACGCTTCAGTTCTGCTACAGTGCACTCTTCAACAAATCCATCGTTCTTTACTTCGAGTGTTTTATAAACAAAATCAGTATTTATTTCTTGATGTTCTCCAGAATCTGTTACTTTATATCCCACATAATAGCCTCGAATAGTACCGTATTGTAAATCTTTTCGCGGAGGTTTCCAACTCACCTATTGTTTAATAAATTAACACTTTATAAGTTTTCCTAAGTTTTATAACACATGAAAACAAATAAAACTTATTTAAAGCTTCATCATATCATTAACTATTAATACATAACAATACTAACAAATCCTCAATTAAAATCATTTAATTTTAAGTCAATTATGATATTATTTTCAATATTTAATTCGCATTAAATATGCAACAAATTTTTGAAAAGATTGAAAATGAATTTAAAATAAATAAAAGTATTTTTGGGAAAAAGATTGATTGTAAACTTGAAAGTTGTGATAATTATCTATAATATTAACTAAATTGCAATCATAGGAAAGGATAATAAAAAAGATTAAAAGAGTAGAAAGAGAAAGAAAATAAATAAATAGCGTATCATTTTTTGCGACCTTAATCGACTTTGAGCTTAAAGGAACGGCTTTGATATGTAATGGCGGACCTCCTGGTGTTTCTTCAATTGTCTTAAGTATTATCACCTCCGTTGGCTCACTCTTTCCGAGTCCATTAATAGCAAACGCTCTTATCTGGTAATTGGTTACGGGTCGTAGGCCTCCAACGAGAACTGATGTCTCTGATGCTGATATCGTTACGTTAGGCGAACGAGAAGTCCATTTATCTAACGATACGAAAATCAAATAACAAAATCAATTTTTTTCTTTACTTTCCAATTCAGGCTTTTTTATTAAAATAAAATAAATTTAATAACTGAAAGCAATGGTCTAACACTTACCGCTGTCGAGCTTATATTGAACCAAATAATGAGTGATAGGACTGTTACCACTGTATGGCGCAGACCATGAAATTCTAGCTGATCTTCCGTCGTGTTCCATCACTTTAATGTCTGGCGGAGCGTCAGGTGGTTCTAGTGATAAGCATTCACTTAATACACAATTACTATTCTATTACAAGATTAAGTTTCAAGCGATCAAAATTGCATTCTTTGCTATATTTGGTTATAATATTGAGATAAAAAATAATAATTAACGAAAAAGTTGAAGTCGAATATTACTAATGCATACAAATTGAAATAATAGTAATTATTAGAGATAAAAATGTCAATCAAAATAAGTAAAAAGGCTTGAAAACGAGATAATGGTTAATAAGGCTATAATTTTGTAATTAATATTCATTGGATTTGAAACCTTGCATAATGAGCTGTATATTAGTGTCGTCGTGTCCATAGGTATTAGATGTGACACAACTAAAGAGAGCACTATCTCTACGGTCTGCGTTTCGAATCACAATCTCTGATTTGATGCCTTCAGCGACTATTGATTCGATGAGTTCATATCTAGGATCGTCTCGAGGATTAAATGGCATCTTGTCTTTCAGCCATGCAATAGATATTGGCCTGAATGAAAAATATAATAAATGCTTGAGAAACAAAACCTCTGGTAAACAAAATGTGCTCAATATTAAGAAATAATAAAAAGACAAACTTGTCTCCAATGCCATCACATTTGATTCTTGCTTCCAATCCTTTTCGAACAGTTTCAGCTCTAAATTTAGACTCGAAATGTGCGGCCACTATCGAAATAAGAAGAGAAAGATTATAAGCCTTACCGATATTCCGGTACAATAAATAATTTGTTGAGTTGTTGAAATCCTTTGGCATCAATTGTCATAACATACCATTGACAGTGAGTTTGATGACTTTACTAAGTCCGGGTCCAATGCCATTGGTTGCGGCGCACATATAATAACCGCTATCAGATTTCTGAGCGTTGTGTATGGCTAGGGATCCATTTTCATATGGACGCAAATGGGAATTCGATGTAATGGACTTAAACTCAGAGGGAGGCTCACGAAGTAATCCTGAGAAATAAGATGTCATACACGTTCAAAAAGGTTTACTTTCAAATATTTATGTAGATATAAATCGAATCTCTAAAACAGATCGATTCAAAAGATTTAGTATTTCGAGAATATGTTTGCCTTTTAGAGAAGTCAGGGTTTTAGCGAAATGAAAGAATGCAAAAATACATTAAATTTTACTATAAGAAATTTAATATGAATAAGTATCTCAATAAGACCATTGATAAAAGAATATTACTCTAAACTCTATGTTCTTTGTTATCGGATTTGTGAACATAAATAAATGGAGAGATGAAAAAATACTCAACTTTTTTAAATAAAGAAAAACAAAATATAAAATGCATTATAACTTATTTTGAATATAGCTCTCAGATTCCTTTTTTCATTTTGTAGGCTTTTTAAATTCTTACTTAAATGACTGATGATATAAAAGTTTCAGATATTAATTGTTTGAAATCTAACAATAAAAATCTTATATTGCTTTAACTTAATAGTAATTAAATTAATTTAAAATGTGAGGACAAAAGGAGTTCAAAATAACTATTTCGGACTTATATTGCATCGGAATTGCAATAATTAATAAAAATAATAAGTTTTTTGTAGTAAATACAAGTTATTCAACACTTTATAAAATGTGTTCTACAGTGAAGTGGCTTTAGAGTTAGATTGAACTTAAGCTAAATAAATGCTTGAAATGTACGTTTAAAACTTAATTTCCTGATCATTTTCAATGAAATGGATTAGCGATCACTTAAATTTCTCAATTTTATATCAAAATAATGAGCAAAACTCAAAGGCTCAACTTCTAATGAGTTAAATAATTTATTGAAAGTTTATTCGTGACTTTCATTTGAGTGGGATTTGAAACATAGATTCAAATCTAGAGCCGAATGCTATAAAAGTTGGCACTAATATTACGCTAAATTTATTCTTCTGAAAATGTTTGATAAATAAATCCTGAAGTAATGGACGAAAGTATTCGATTATTGCCTTCCTATTGATAAAAGCTATTTTATTTTACATTAGGTTTTTTGAAAGAAAAACTTTGATGTTCAACAAATTTATAAATAAAGTATAACTATTTCTATCATTAAATGATGATCGAAAGAATATTCACTCAATTCACTCGAAGTTTTTCTATACTTATCGGTATTTCATTTTTATGTTCAGTACCGCATAATAAGCTTCCTTTCGTTTCACCAGAAAAAAGAGACTTTTTTTTATAGTTATTGTTATCACTAGAAATCTCGATTTAGCGAAAATCTTTTCAATATTATCATAGAATAGACTATTTTCGTCCTTACCTTCAGCTCTTGACCAACTAATAATCGGTGGTGGATATGCATCAGTATCACAATCGATAATAGCATTCCTTCCCTTCACAACTGAAGTATCAATTGGTTCTATTCGCCAACGCGGAGGAACTGTAACAATAAGAAAATAATAATAATAATAAAAAAAGAAGTCAAAGTTGCAAAAACTTCTTTTTATATTAAACTATAGAAGAGCTTACAAACAAGAGCTTAAATGTGCCTAAAAATGTTTTGATTAAATTTATGGCAAAAATGATATTAAATTTTGAGACAAACGTGACTTTTAACATGAATTAAATTTGCGCTTAAAATCATTAAAATATAATATATTAGAGAAAGAAAAGAGTAGTGTTATTCGAAAAATGGTTGTTTGGGAAGACTGAGAGAGATATAAAAAATATAATAATAATAAAGTGTTGGAACTCGTTGGTGTGCTCTTCCCATCTATTGCCATACCATGTATTATCATTGAGGCACTATGACTGCTACTTCCAGCTGCGTTCGATGCCACACATGTATAATTGCCTGTAAGGGAAGCAACGAATCAAAAAACAAAATAAACAAAATCAAAAATATTCTTTTATAATCACAGCCAAAAATCATTACCTCTATGGTCAGGTTGAACTGACTCAAAGGCTAGAGTTAGTGAGTATTCAGTAACATGTATTAGATTTGTTTTTTGTAAGTATCCATTAACTATTTTTTTGCCATCTTTTAACCATTCAATCTTTTAAAAGTTCAAAAATAATAGAGATATCGAAAATAGATTTCATTTAATTATTTTGAAGCTTTTGATAATAATAATGATTTAACAAGAAGTTAGATAAATATATACCTGAATGGGTTGATCGCCTTTAATGACAGTACATAACAAATTATATCTCTGTGATTGATGTAATGATTTTGGAAAAATAAACGGTTCAATAATAGGCCGAACTGTAAGACAATCAGAAAAAGCGTATCTTTAGAAAAGTTAACACTATATTTAAATGTTTAGTTCAACTCAATAGCTATTATGTGATAATTTATTTGTACGAAAATGTTGTAATTATTATAGCGATTAAAATAACAAAAGAGACATTAATATAGCAAACATTTTGATGATTCTATGCATAGGTTATTAAAAAAATGCCCATTAAAAAGATAGTGACTTAAAAAATATTGTTTTTCATAATTATTTGACATAACAAATCATTTAAAAGTTTTTCCGCAGAAAAAGGAATAATTAATAGACCTCTTTCTTATCTGTTTGAGAACATATGCATATCAAATACCAATTTTTATAACAGTTTATGCTTTATAACAATGGGTTTGCTATTAATACATAAAAAGCCCAAATGGGAACTGAATGGTGAAGGCGTTAACCATTTATTAAATATTTATAGAAAGCAATAAAAAGAGTCTTTAATAAAATAATGTTTTTCATACCTAATACTTGAACATAAAGACTTCCATGTGAGCTCTTCGACTCTTTACTCTGTCGTGCAATACAAGTATATTTGCCTTCATCTGTGGCTCTTTCCAGATCAACCACAGTTAGTGTGCCGTTTGGGAAAACTTTTTGTCGATGATTATATGGAAGACGAACATTCTCTGCAAAATAAATTATAAAATATATAGCTTTTTATTTGAGCTTCAAATTTAATTCTTTAAATTATGAAATATTTTAAGAGCAAACTTCGAATGGAGTTATACTTCTGGATAACCAAAAGTTCAAAAAGTTGTATACTTTATGACTTTTGTATACTTACATAGTTTAAAAGCTACAAAATTTCAAAGTTAATAACCTAAAAGGTGACACTTGTCTATACTATTTATTTTGTATATCAATAACAATGAGATTAAAGTACGATTAGCTTACATTTCAATTTGTAACGATTATAAGATAACTCTATTAGAGCAATGTTTTTGCTTTGGAAGACATCTCTTATTCGTGTTTTTGCCATCTCTTGACAGACTCTAATGTCAAGTTTTACAGCGAAACACAATTTTCTCCTACAAAGCGTAAAAAGAGCTCATGTAGAAAAGTTTGCCCTAAAGTGTCATTTACAGAGATAGAGTTTGCAGTTAATAACAAGTTAGAGATGATAACAAACGTATGGTTACGTCAATATATTCAAAATTATGACTTCCCTTTTAGGTCGAATGATCACATATTAGCTTAATTGAAATTAATTTACGGCACGAACGTGTCATTGAACTTATCATGCATTCATTAATGACGCTTGAGTTAAACAAAGAATATTTTTAGCTCAAATAAACCAATTAATTGAGAAGTTATGAGGAAGCAAATGAAACTGAGTCAAGCTATGAGATGAAAGCTTGCCATCAACTTTTTTCACAAGATAATTGTGCAAAAAAACTTGACGCAAGTCCTTATCCTATTATTTTCTAGACGTTTAATTGGTAAGTACTAACAGTGTTTATCTTTGATTTCAGACAACAATCTTTATACTAAAAGAGTGATCGTATATTCAAAGCAATTGTCTAAGGAATGGAGTTATTTTCAATATCTCATAAGGGCTTAAATACAAGTACTTCAGTAATAATAATATAAAACTGAAGTTAATGGTATACCTCTTTCCCAAATAATGTTATCAATAGGGTATCCACCAGTCGGACACGTCAGTGACATTCGTTCACCGGCCACAGCAGTCATATTGGGCATTGACCTGACACTCGGTTTTCCATATATATTAATTCTTGCGCTGTGTCTTATAGTGAAGACATCATTGGCTGCGGAACATGTGTATAATCCTCCATCTGTTTACAGCACACATTCTTACTAATAAAAAGGTCAGTTTATTATGAGCTTAATTTGACTTACCATCAGCTGTGATACTGGAAATGTTGACATAACTAACAAGAAGTGCCTCACGAGTTACATAGTCTCCAGTTCTGTATCTGGAATTATCAGGTATTGGTATTCCATCGAATAGATGCCAAGTCACTTGTGGTATTGGATTGCCTGATGCCACACACTATCAATAAAGAGACAAAGACTTTGAAAGACAAAGACAATTACCATAATATATGGTAATTGATGCGCTTTTTTATTTTCAGAAATTTGAAGCTTAGATCAAGTTTAAGAAGAAAATAACTTTTTTAATATTCTAAAACTATAAGCTATAATACTATAAATACTATAGCCTAACGACCATTTAATAATTATCTTGTTATAGATTACTTTTTTGAGCTTATAATTTGGAAGAAAAAAGTATTTTGCATTCATAATTACTTGAGTACAAATAGGAGATGCCATATATCATAATTAAGAAACATAAGTTAGTTCTGCTTCAGTTTAATATTTGCTCCAATCATATATCAATCCTATTCATAATTCAATTTATGTTCTCTAAAAGCTAACTAAATAAAAGATAAAATCCCATTATAGATGTCAAATCAAATCATGATGTCTTTATTTAAATTGGACATCAACTCAAGAGCATTAACCAAATTTAATTACAATTACAATTAGAGCAACTAATTTCCAGTGAGAGCTCAAAATTATGATTTACTAGATTTTAATTTCTTAAACTCATTTAAGCATTAAATCAAATGCTCGAAAAGAGAATAAATTAAATAATTCTTTGATAGGAATACTCATAAAGAAGAAAATTATATAGAATTTGAAATTTTAATCAGAGGAAAGAAATCTGTTTATCATTCAATATATACTACTGTATTGTTTGAAACACGAAGTAAAGGATGAGAATCTTTTTCAATTGTATTGATTTTCTGTTGTTTTTCAAGAGGGCAACAATAAAATGTCAATTTAAAGCCATGACTTTTGTGATTTACACGGATTTTTAGGAATTCTTGTGGCAATCATTGCCTCTAATGTCTACATTATACAAATGGATAACAGATAACAATAACATTCGTCTATTATGTGTAGTTTTGTTTTGTATTTTGGTTTGTCTTTTGATTTTTTTAGATCCTTGAATTACAACCATTCAAACAAAGAGACGTGAATCAGTTGTCTATAATCCTATTGTCAATGAATGGTTTCATAAGACTAAGTCGTGTTTGAGTTGAAGTAAACTTATTTATGAATAGATGAAATTCAAATGAAAAGAAACTTTTAGATACATTAATTCGAAGAGAGATGAGAATGAAATGATTGAAAATTGAATTAAATAATTAGTAAATGTTTTAGTGTTTGATATAATGCTAATTACCTTCAATGAAAGCGGTATTCCTGGCTGCAGTGTTTGCTCAGAAAATGTTGACAAGAACTGCGGCGCATCGTCTGTATATTGATATATATTAGGAGATAAAAGAGAATAATATAAGAGAACAATTGTAATAAGAAGTGAAGTATGTATTGAATTTTGATAAGTAAGATATAATGATTGGGTCCTTGTCTTTACCTCCGAGTTCTATTTGTGACTGTGCCTGAACTGAATCCAAATCATTTTGAGCCAAACATTGATACATGCCTTTATCGCGTCGCTCGACATTAGAGATGTGCAATACATCTCCTGATACTAATCTTATTCTAGAGTTTGTCACAATTGGTTGGCCGTTGTGTAGCCATTCCACTGAAACAATTGGAGTGCCGCTAACCGTGCAATTGAGTGTCACACTCTTCCCAACGTCCACTGTTTCCAATCGAGGATCAATTTCAGCGGAAAGTGGAGCTATCAGTGGACAAAAACGCATTTCTTATAACATATTTTACATCTACTCACTCTTTTCTATCCTAACTCTAATAGTGTTAGGAAATTGCATGAATCATATCTTATAAGTTTGGGATTGTCTGTGAAGACTGTGAATTATCGGCCGGAAAGAGACTGTTTGAGAGTCGAATCTAAGTTATACAGTACTCAACACTCAAGAGAAAAGAATAAGTGAAATAAAAAAATCTTTGAGACAATGGATGAACAGAAAATAGCATTAATTTTCAGATTCAATAGAAGTTTGAGTATTAATAAAACTATTCTCTTGGCATTGAAAGGCAGTCAATAAAAGTAAATAACTTTTGAAGGGTTGGAAATTATAATAAATGAAAGAATATTTGATTTATTTGATAATTTGATTGAAGCTATGAATGAATGAGTAAAAGTAACTTTTGTTACAATAGTAATAATGTGGTAATTCACAGGAATGGTCAATACTATGTAGTAGTGATACTCTCAAAGTTAGTAATAGTGTCAGTAATTGTTATACTATAGATATAGTGCTCACCCGTAACAATAAGTTGAGTTTCAATCATTTCAGATCCAACACTATTATTAACTAAACACCGATATATACCAGAGTCTGATAGCAATACTTGACGAATTCTTAGTGATCCATCAAATTGTTGAACACGATTGAAAGCTATCTGTCTAATTGGTTGTGCGTTTCGATGCCATGTATAGGTTGGGATTGGAAAACCTTGTGCTGAACACCCGAGTTCCACATTATTACCTTCTTTAACAACTACAACAGGCTTACTATCCGTTATTCTCGGCGGATGATTACTAAATGTTTCTGAAGAAAGCAATTTACATAAACGTCTCATTACATTTCGTTAATAATATATTGTATGAACAAAGTATTTCAACTTCAAGTTTCGTTTTATGCGTCCATACACTTTTCAATTGTTCAAAAGATCAAAAAATTCAAGTTACATAATATTCAAATATCTTTACATTGTTTAAAAACATTGAAATTCAAAAGTTCAAACAGACAGATATATGAATTTATCGTTTAATCATCATTTGTCTTAAAAACTCGTAATGAAAAAGTCAGATATAATTTATTTGAGTTTATATTCTATGCAAATATCAAATTATTTGAACTATTTATTTGAAAGATTGACTTAAAAGCAAAACTTGGAAAATGCAGATAATTATGTTTTGATTGTTTAATTTGGAGAATATTATGTTTTCTGTCAGGTTTCCTGAGTATACTTATCTTAAATGAACTTAAAGAATGTAAATTATAATCTAAATGATGCACAAACTCATTAACTGCATATTTCTCACTGTTGAAGAGAAAGCATTCCTAGCAATAAAAGTTTTTATTCTTTTAATAGGTCTGAAAACAATCGCAAATAACCAGCGATATTGTGGTCAAAATTTAGAGCATTAAATGATTTATGTGGCAGTCATTTATGTGATTATTAAATCGACTTTCGACTAGTGCTAAACAGCGCGAAAAAAGTGGTTTTTATGAGTAATAAAAATAATATTTAAGCTGAAATAAGGCTCATGTTAAACAAAAAAGTAAATGATTATGTAATTTAAACTCAGAATTGGTTGAGAATGAAATAAATAATATAATAGTAATGAAATACCGGTAACAAATAATCGTCCAGAAGTAGAGCTAAGCATTGTTTCTCCAGTTAATTTATGTCTTACTTGACACCTATAATTTTTTAAGGCATCACTTTGTTGAACACGACGTATATATAACTCTCCGCTCGTAAATATACTGTAGCGCTCACCTAAAAAATGGATAAATTCATGGACAAGAGAATAGCCATAAGTTATAGTGAAGTGAAAAACAATGTCATTATATATTTCTTTATCTCTTAGTCTTGCATTTAGAAAAAGAGAGAAAGGGTATAAAATGTTTTGTTTTTTAAATGACTATTACCGGGAAGATCACTGGTTTGTATTATAGTAGTTGAGTCTTGAATCCAAGAAACAACATCAACAAAATCTTTAATAAATCCTGGAATATGGCATCGAAGCACTGCTGTATTACCGACGATCACAAATTCATCGTAAACTTCCACGACATAATGCTGTTGAACAACTAGAAAAAGTCGACGAAATATATAAGAACAATAAGTTTGAGAATAACATCAAATTTCATAAATATAAGTACAGAAAAAAAAGAGAAGAAACTAAAGATGAAAAAAAGAGAGAATAAGACAAATGATAAAAATGTGTGAAACGAGAGATAAATTATAGAGATCAATGTTAGCCTACTTGCAAAAGCTAAATAATACAATATTTTTTAAAGAAAAAATTTCGATTTGATGTCTAGCTTTTGATAAACGATCACTTCCCAGTTGGCATGAGTTTTAATAATTTTAAAGTAAAACTAATTTATTATTTTATTATATAAAGTAACTCTATTTTCTTCTTCCTTTTTCTCTCTCAGGGAAATATGTTAATAAAGCCAACTTCGATAGTCAACCCATTTTTCAGACAATTATTAAATGCTAATTCAGTTTTTTCACGCAAATTCCAGTACTATTTAAGTTCAATTTAAACATTTGTACATTAATTATATATTTCCATCTTTTTAGTGATCAGTTATTTAAAACTCTTATTTTTAGAGCTCGACCTCTGAGTTTTGAGCATTGAATGACTTTTTAAAAAAATATTTTAAAAGAGATCTTTTCTGTAAGAGATCGAACTTTATTTATATAGGATTGAAAGCTTAGATTTGAGTGAAAATAAATTCTTTGTTTATTAGTCAAAAGTTCCATTGAAAAACTGAGCTAAAAATTATTAGCTGAGGAAAACTTCTTTCACAAAACTGAAGCCATGATTTGTGGACTGAGAGTACACAAAGAGAAAATTTTCTCACATTAGAATACATGAATGCAAAAATAATTTGTGAAAATGAGGACAATTTAGAAAGTGAATTGAGGGGAAATGAGAAATGATAAGAAAGTGTGAAAGCATTGAGAGAATAAGATAGTAAAAAGAGTACAGTATACTATCAGCTGTGAAGAAATAAAAAATTTTGCAATGAAAGTGAAGCATGAAATAGTTGTGTGAAAAATCCATAGAGAAAGCATTATCATTATTACTATCGCTTTTTTAAGAGAGAGGGAAAAATGATGAAAAGCAGGAGCGCGTGAGGATTTTCACGCTTCATTGAATTACAAGTAACTTTTGTTCTTACTGTCCGTCTCTTCAGCTAACTTTTGCTGTCATATTTTTTATATCAAAGTGAGAAAAATAATAAAATGAAAGGGAAAACGAAGTGATTTCAGAGCAACTTTTACGATATACAAAAGCCAATTATATAACATTAAAGAAGATATATAAGAGTGAGAAAGAAATGAATTGACATTCTCTTTGATGAGAGAGTGAAATAATACTAAATGAGAAGTATATCTCACGATACAATAGCGGTTATTAACGACAGGGTACGAGACGTTTATTCACACTTTGATATTCTATGTCTTAAGATTCGGGAATTACCAGAAGGAGAAAAGTTCATATATCAGATATGCATCGATACAAGAAATGCTTTTAGGCAGCATTAATCATGTTTCTAACAAGTATGGATGCAGTCCATCTCTAGTGATCAGTAATGCATTATATGCGCCACACTTATGATACTTATAAATTATGCCTCCAGTACTGCTATTGGCTCTATCGGCACAAATCCAAGATATAAACTATAGAAACTAACCCTAAAAGAAGCGCTGAATTGTCCTTTTATTTTTGTTTTGCGGAAATGCATCCCGACTTCAGAGACAAGGAAGTGAAGTAAAAGGAAACGAAGCGAAACTTTATATACTGTGATCTAACAATCAAAATCAAAAGAAAAACCAATTTTAAGTATGAACGGTGTTAACACTCCATTCCTTTCAACAGCAAATTAAAAATTCAAACTCTAAAGTAGAAGAAGAAAATAATTTTCTGCTTTTCAAACATCATTTACTCGTGAATAATGGAAATAAATTTTAATAAATGAAACCAAACCCTAAATGAGTGATTTCCGTGTTGTTTATTATAAATAACATTCCTGTAAGTAATAAGACATACCAGACGTCTCATCCGAAGTAGCCTTAAATAATTGATAATAAAAGCTAATCGAATAAAGTCGAAAATCAAATAATCGTATTTCAGTCACGAGTTTATTGTTGTTAAGATATTTTGGACGATCACTACATTAGTATCCATTACTTTAGAAAATAGAGAATAGCCATAAAGTACTATTGATGAGAAATTTGGGGTAAACAAAACTATTACCATTAGAGAGTGGGACCACTTTGAGGAACCCCTTATATCGACCTAATGTGAGACGAGATCTAATGCGAGACGAGATCTAATTTTGAGTCTAATAATCTATAGTATATTCTGCAGTTATTTCTATCATTTGTGATCTATATTAGTTTATTGTTTAGACCGCAAGATTGACCGCAACAGAGCCTTAAGCCTTAATTTTGTTAATGCAATATTTAGGCCTTCCGTTATTTATCGAACGACAAACCCACAGCTTTCCATCAAGTCTGCATCTATTGCAAGCGTGTTCATTATGTATGATCATAACGATTAATGAATGTCTATAAATTACTTTAACAGCACTTCCTTTAATATTATATCTTTATTTCATGGAATTTAATAGCAAAAAAGTAAATAAGAATATCGGCCATAAAGCTCTCCTACAGGCATTCACTATATTTATCAATAAATAGCATAAGTATGCTATAAAACTAGATTTTACTAATTTATAACTTTGCTTTTCAAATTCAACTTTATTTCATTCGTCATTATTTTCAATGAGAAAAAAGTTTTTAGGCGAGGATTCTTCAGCTTATAGATGGAAAACTCAAATTTATGACTATTTTCATGTTATAAGAAAGTCAAATTGTTTGCTTTCACTCTTTTTATCCAATTACTAAATGAGTGAACTAGAAATATATCTTATCGTAACAATTTTAATTGAATACTAAATTATCGGAATTAGATTTTAGTATATTCTTCATGTATTCAAAATTGAAGCCAATAGTTTAGCTCAAGTCTTAAATGTATTATGATTTGAATGATTTAATTTATTCGATCTCTAAAGAGATATTTGAAAAATTGTAATAGAAATTGTTGAGGAAATTTACATGAAACAATTTCCTAACAAAACAGAATAAAACTATTCCCCAATAGATAAGAACTCTATTCTTGATAATAAATATTGAGACAGAATAAAAATTGTGACTTTTAATTAGATGAACGGATATTAAGAGAGAAGGCAAACAAGTATAGGGTTTAACTTGAACGAAATTTATGGCAATAGTAGAAAAGTTTAATTAATCGCTTTTGATAATGAGAATCAATAGTAGATAGAAGTGGACAATATTGGAAGCATTGTATTGTCCTTAAAGTGAAGAGACATTCAATTTGTGATGAAATGCAATATAAATTGAAATGGTGTGGAAAAGTTAGGTATTGAGTAATTTAGTGGCACAATGTGGACACGTATTCACTGATAGTCTTAATAAATAGGAGCCCAATTGATTCCTCATGAGAGTTGCACTGGCTCTGCATTCCTAACGTCTAATACTGGAGATGAGTTCTATCTCAGGCTAAGGGAAAGAGTGAAGACTCGAATTACTACTCAATTGTATACAATGCCTCTTCTTTTCTCAAAGTTTCCGTAGAGCTCATGAAAACCTTTTGGGAATTTTAAGTTATCAGGTTTTTGCTTACAGTTCAACTTAGTTTCTATACACATAATTCCCATCAAACTATCATATGATGTGACATAACATTCACAAACTTATTATATCTTTGATTAAATAGAAAATATATATTCCATTCTCAAAACCAGATGGAAACCAATCATTATCTGAACAGATTTTTCATGAATCATTCATCTAATCATTTAAAAGTATATTATGTTTTGATTTTGAGAATTGCAATCTATATTACAGTAATCATTATAACCACATAATACCATCACTACTGTAATATAGAATAAATTGCATCAAAACTAATTACGAGATTTGAGTTGTATTAGTATTAGGTTTAGGTTTGGCGGAAAAGATTACATTACATAAGACGCGGAGTCCGAAAAAGGGGTTCTGATTTTCATTACTTTGAACTTTAGTTATACAAGAAGTCTCTGGAGAAATATAGCCGACAATCTTTGAGTGGAATGGTCTGTACTTTCTCAGAGGCAACTTATTCTTCACATTCAATACTTGTGAGAGAGTGTATGCGTGTTCTGTATGAGTCTACAAGTCTTCTATTGTAGTCACTCAAGTCATATGCTATTGTGATACTGGACTTCTGCTATCGAAAACTCATTGCCTTCAAGTATTTCTTTACATTCGATTAGACACATATGACAAGAAATCAAATTTATTTTCAAAAATGAATATTTCAGAAAAGTATTCGTTTGCAAAAAAATAAATGATTACTATATTTACTTTAAACTGAAAATTGAATCTATTATTGCCATTGTATTTGACACAAAAGTCGCAAATCTCAATGTATTTAGCATTTGAATGCGTCTCAAACCTGAAATTCAGAATAAGTAATAAGTCAAGAATGACATGAAAAAAGGAGAAATCCTTAAACAAATTTATTTTCTAATTTCAAGGAAAGTCTGAGCGGAGCTAACAGTGGAAAAGATAATATATTATCTTAAAGTATTGGATTCAGGATATGTTACAAGAGTGGCATCACTTCTAAACTTGTATTTGAAATACAAATTTTTGAGAAATCCATTCTAATGCTGATCCAGAACAAGAGAGGAGAATATATTTTATTTCTCACACCTTTCAACAAGAATAAGCCTTAGTTGAGACGGCCGTCACTTTGATTTTATTTTTCGAGACACAGAGAAAAATGTCGTCGGAGGCAAAAAATACTCACTGACCGAAAGAAAGGATAAAGGAATAGAAAGAAAGAAAGAAAAACATGGAAAAATCCAAATCAATAACATTCAACTTATCGCCACTTTCGACTTCAGGCTAAAGTCATTTCAACTTATTTTCTATAAAATACAGTCGAATCACGATTTGGTTTTTTCAAAATATATAATAAATATTACGATTAAATATGTGACAGCATATGGTCTGATTGAGTCATTTTCAGCAGAGACTAAGGATTAATTATATTAATCAAAGAGTTGACTAACTTTAAAATCTAATTAAAAATACTGGAATTCTGTGGAAAACCCAATTAATTAAATTAATTAATAACTAACTATTCAATTATTTTATGTTAGATTTGATTGCAATAAAATCTAGAATGACTTTGAAAGTGATTTCGAAATTCTCGACTTTCCCAAAATTATTGATGAATGATTTGCAAACTTTTTTTTGAATATATTTGAGTCTTCCGTTTATATATTGAAAAAGGAATTCAAATATAAAATGGAAAGTATATGAAATGATCGTTTCAACAAAAGGCATTCAGATAGAGAGCAAAGAAAAGAAGAGTAGAGGAAAAAAGTAATTTAAGGACTCAGTTATCGCTAAGGCATAAGTTATGCGCCCACTCTTTCTGCATATTTTTATTATCGCCTAATTTTTTTGCCATTGCATTGGAATTTCAGTTGTGATATTAGTTTGGATGAAGTTTATCAGTAATACCGCCCAAAAATAGTTAAAAGCAATAAAAACTTCCAATAAAGTGAAGTTATATACGAATATATGAGGCTCACAAACGACTTCTGCCTAAAAATGCTGAGCTTTTTGTGATATAATGGCAGTAAATGATTATATAAGCTTATATAATAATGTTTATAGTGAGGGCAAATTGTATTAGAGCAGAAATCCTCATCACTATATCAATTCAGTTTAATTGATTGTCGAACACATTATATTTTACTTTAATTAAGTCATATAATATTGTGCATTTCATTTTCAATCCATTATAAAAGTATCTCTAACTTCCAAGTTATTAAAGTGCTTTACGTGATCACATCTTTGTCATCACGTGATCACATACAGAAGCAAATTGACAAGTTTCAATAAGCTGTCTCATCACAGCATCAATTAGGGTTAATAATCATTTTCATTCAAATAACACATGTTTAATATATTCATCGATATGGGTTTAGATAATTAAATCATAATCAACTCTCTTTATTCATTTCAATTATATATCTTTCAATACATTTTTTCATTTTATGTCTTAATTAAATACAAAACAATAAAGTCTTTTCCTCAACTGTTCAGTGAATTTTTTACTTTAAATATTTCAAATCAAAGCTCATGTCGAACATCAAAATCACAAATTCAGATCATATTCAAAATTGCAAAAGATTTTTCATTTTAGACCAATAAATGTGAAATATATAGAGGATAATAAAAATAAAATTTCAAGCAATTTTATATTTCAAGTTATAATTTGGTTATAAATAATTTTTATAAAAGCAAAGTTTCATTTAATTCAAGAAATTGAAAAATGTTTTTATGAAAACTATGTATAAAAGTAATAACAGAAGATGTTTCCGGATATAACAGATTATATAGGATTATACATAGAATTATTTATTAAGTAAGCAAAAGAAATAAATTCAATGATAAGGAATTTGTGAAAAGAAATAATAAGAGAGAGAGAAAAGATGCTTAAGTAAGCATAAAATGAAGTATAAGAGAAAAAATGTTATGCATTCCTTATTCCATCGAAATATGAAACTATTGTAGCGATACATAAAAGTGTGCACTAAGACAAAAAAGCAATGCAAGAGTATGGGAATTATGCCGATATCATATCATATGTATAATAGAACTAAAAGCAATAGAATATATCACGAGACAGTCAAGCGGTGCACCATTTCTATGCAGCTCAACTTGTTTTAAACAATTGAATTACAAATTTTCAATTCATATGGGAGTTCATGGAAGAATCTCTTCCATTACATTCCCCGTTACTTTAGCTGCGGTACCAGTTATTCAAAGTTGAAGAGTCACTTCAATCCTGTTGCTCTTCTGTTTCTCTTCTATTAAAGTTTTACATTTACTTTTTATGCACTTTATCCAATCAAATCTTAAGGTGTATTGCAGTCAAATCTCGTGCTGTATTATTATATTATATATTTTTCTACTATATAAACCAATTTTTTCGTTGTTTCAGTTCATGGAAACATTTCTTTGCACTATTTTCTCATTTTATTCAATGGAAATACTTTTACCAAACACTTTAATAGATATCAAACATCAATTAATTTTCAATCAAGAGCTCTCATGATTAAGTTGAATAGTAAAAGCCCATAGTTTTTCACATAATAATACCATTTTTATGCTCCTTAAGTCATTTCATGAGTAACTTTATTGTATAATACAATTGCAAAATTAAAAATATGTATTCATCATTCCGAAAATGATGATTCATAAGTGTTTGACAACCCATAACCAATACTATTACTAATTACTACAGTAATTGTTTACCCATAAGGAAAGCATTGTAATGCTATTCCAATGAACGAATCCCTAAAATTTCCTTAACTGTATACCACTTTTTATGCAAAAACTTTTAGCTTTATTTTGTAAGAAAGTATGCTTTAAGGATTCGCTCATTGGAATAGCATTACAATGCTTTTCTTATGGGTAAACAATTACTGCAAATAGTGTACTCAATAACATTACTGATAAATATTAAACTTGTGTTTCCCTCATGTTTCTATTGATCACTGGAATTGGTCTGGAACTGGAACTGGAATTTCGTGGATCTTCGCATGTTTTTAATTTCGCGATCAATTGGGTTTCTCCGATTCTGGCGGAGATGTTTATATGGATAAACTATTTTGAAATGAGCCTTATTTGATTTGAAAGTAAAATTCTCAAAAATCATTCAAAAAAATAAAAGTTGTGATAACATGAAAAATATAGCTTTAAATATCCATAAATAGAATAAATTGAGTAACTTATTTGAGTGCATACATGCATATTGTATATGAAGAAATTTTAGTAAAGGCATAAGGCATAAGTGAATTTACATATCAAATTTACTTTCTAACTAGAAATACAAACATAGCAACAGTACAAATGCATCTGATAAGAAAATATACTCATGAGTTTGTATAAGACTATGATTTGCAACAAGTATAAACTTTTCTAGAACTTCACGAGTTTCTAGTTATCAACTTATCATAACTAAATAACTTTTGATGGCCATAAACTCTTATATCTCAAGATTGTGTTACAAATTACTCGTTTGAACGAAATAATTCTCTCATAATAATAATTATGATGTTAAGCATAAATAAAACCATAAACATGATAAAGATTTTAGACTTTGCATATAGAATACATTGACTGTAAAAACACTCAACCGATCATTCAAAGAGAGAATTCATTTGGTGAACGAGGAATAAGTAGTCGAATATGTCTTTTCAAGATAACAAGATCTCTATCGCAATAGAATATGAGGTCAGACTAATAATGAGCGGACATCACTTGAAGATAATGAGCTCAAATGACTTCAACTTCCATCCTATACTAGTACTATTGATCTGATGTTTCTTATATGAACATCTTTTTGGAAAAAGACATCGTTTTTCTGCTTATATTATAATCACAAAAGTTTTCAATAACTAATATTTTAAATGGGTTTCACTTATAAATTAATCATTTAATTGAATCTATAAGTTTTTGGATATTTCACTCATCAATATATTCAGAATTGATGTTTTGTTACGTTGTATTCACTTGAGTGTAAAGAAAGTTTTCTTAACTAATTTTCGATAGTTTTGCAAATTATTGAAGAAAAATAGAAAAGCTTTAAAAAAGTTATTCAAAGAGAACTTTTTACAAACAGTTTTCACTTATGTTTTTATGGTCAAGTCATGGAGAGTAGACATCATTATTTATTAACAACAATTTTCATTTCAAATTAAAATAAGGTAATGCTCTATCGTATGCATTAAAAGAGTTTTTAAACGTTGAAAAATGCATGAAATTTTGCAAACGATAACTTTAAGAGATAAGCCATAATGTAATCTATTATACAACATATAAAACGTTTATGGAGTAAAACTATTATTATTTTTTAGATAATACTTTATAATAACCATTATTTAGCTTTTATATGATATAATAATTCAAGTGATAGTGTTGACTGAACTAACTTTAGAGCCAACTCAGTTTGACTTGAGTTTATGGCAATTTTTGATAAAAATAATTTTCAATATTTATATTGATTTTTCAGTCATAATAAACCTCATAAATAAACAAGATTTCAGAGTTTACTTCTATTAGGATTTTGAACGCCTTAGGATTGAATAGAAAACACAATTGGAAACTGAATTAATTATTTTTCCATTTAATAACTCAATTTGAAGTGAATGTGGTGTTTGAGTTGTTCAATATGTTTTTGAGATTTTTTGGCCTAAAACATATTTAGCTCAACAATGAAAGACCGTTTCAATTATAAATGAACAAAGCATTGAATAGTAAAATAACGGGTTTTGTTGAGTATAGACCTCTGTTCATTACAGATTTGCTTATTTACAAAACATGTTGACAACAATACATGAGAAAGCATAGAGTCAGACCAGTCAACATCATATCTATAATGCATTTTACAACATAAATCATAATTTTTAGTCTAATGACAAAATCCAAGTTCGGATTAAAAGCCAAAACTCAACTAAAGCCATATAATGATTAGCAAATATTCTATGATGAGCTTAAATTGAATTAATCTGATTTGTAAAGCCTAAAGAGATTATGAATTTCAATATGGAAGAGCACGTTTCCTTTACTATAGTAGAGTTTCTATGATTATGGTTTACGATCGCACAAAGTTTATCATTAATTTAGAAAAAAGAAGACGATAATAATTCATCCTGTATTCGGTAGTTTCCTGTAAATGCAGTCATTAATGTTAAACGGAATATTCATTCTGGATATTAATTACAATAAAAGCATGAAATATAACCCTTAACTGCTTGATAAGAACTAGTCATCTACTTATCGGTCATCTATACTAATATTAACCGAACATTATGTGAAATGATTTTCATTTTCTAAAAATAACTCAACTCAACCTTTCATTTTATAGTAAATAAATAGGAGTTGTATAACAACTATTACTTAAATCAACTACTGATGGATAGATGAAAATACATCACAACTTGACGTTAAACATACTTAAATTAATAATTAAATAACACTAAAACTAATAGTCAGAATATAAACAAGTTTTGAAAACCTATTAATGGTGTAAAAGTTGAGTTAAAGCCAGACTTTTATCATAATAGAAATAAAAGATAATCATTTTGAGTGTTTATGTAATAATTTATAGTAATAACTAAATCATTATACAAAGCAGTAAACAAGTGTTAAAGTGCTATAAAATGAGTGCGAAGTCCGATAACAGAGATATAAACTTTATTAAATCTGCGCAAACTTTAGCTATTTTTCTTCTGAAGCAGAAAGTTTCATAAGTCAGACCATTTTTCTATTGAACATTGCCTTATAGTGAGAATGTTAATGTTGTGAAACAAATGAAACATACAGTATAAGAAAAGCCAAAAATCGATAAATCCATCCGAGTTTTGGATGCATTTTCAGATATCATGAGGATAAATGTCTTCAATTTTTAGAGACCATTCCTAACAAACTTTCATTTGATTTCTTAAATAAAGTATTAACAATACATGAGACACTCGTTTTGCAATTTACATAATTTTAATTAGAAGAATGTCTAGAATAACTACAATCAGAGCGTCTTTTGAGCTCCAATTTTCTAATACATGAGCGCAAGAAAAGCTTAAATGAAACTTGAATTGTCATTGAAGTATTGACTGAACTTTTTTGACTTTAATACTTTCTAACTTACTATAGATGTTTTGGAACAAAAAGTACGAAAACCTATTAAGAGGTTTTCATTAGAACCCAAAACAAATTGCTTCAAATTGAAGGGTAAAAAAGTGTTTCTCTAAAGTTGGCTCAAAAAAGGAGATATATTTCATCAGTTGATAACTAATATCTCTTAACAAAAAGACTGTCGATAAATGGGATGAAAAATTCGTTTTCGAGATAAAAAAATTCTTATGTTAATAAAACACATGAAATCATTGATGAAGTCATTCACGGAATTCTATGAGAGAAAGAAATAAGGGTTGAATGAAAGAAATGAAACATTTTAATGATTTCACTTTACTTTTTGGGCTATAAAGGAATGTCAGAAATAAGAAACTTTCAGTCTTTTAGTCTTTGAATTATGAGTGAATCAGCGCTTTAATAGAAAATAATTTATAGCTTACTTATTATAAGAATATAACACAAGAAAATGGTATAACTTATTACCCGAAACATAACTTTGAAGAAGCGATGAAAGAAACTGACATTTTTTTCTAATTTTAGCAAAACTTATTGAAAAATTTATATAATAAATTATTTAAAAAATTACAATTTTCAAGAAAAGCTAAACTTTTTTCTGTATTATTAAATGGCTTTATATATTATTGAAATGTAAGCATATTTTCTGAAATGTAAGAAAAGAAATAATTTGTTTACATTAGCATAAAATGACTATTTCTTGGGAAGAATAAAGAAATTTCAATAAGTTAATAGTGAAGAAGACATAAATCAGTTTATTTTATTTTAAAATAAATGGGGAAAAAGTTTACTGATTTGAAAACTTAAAGTTATGAACTTATAGTTATTTATAAGAGGAGAATAATCGAGATTGAAGTGGAGGCTACTGACTATGACATCGACTTTACAAGAATGTCTTGCTTTAAGGAGACCCTAAAGAGTAGTAAATCAGAGCGTTCACAGCCTTTACATGTCGTCCATTGTGCAAAACAGCAATTGCATTAACAAAATTGAAACGAAACAGAGACCTCAGCGCAAAAAACAATGACAACTACAAGACGATACATTTGTTCTATCACTGTATGTATAGCTACTGTACATAAGTCTCTTTTTGCAATTTTATTCTTTATCAGACGTTAAATATTGCCGCTAAACAAGAATCAGTTTCAATAATTAAATTAGTCAGTGATTTACTTTTTGCATTGCAATCATTTGTGAAACGCTAATCACTTGTTTACGACTACTATCTATTATACTATCTGTTTAAAGGAATTTTTCACTCAAATCACTTCAATACTGAATTATTTATAACTCAACAATAATATCACAACTCCTCATAAGTCAACAGAAAAACAGTTATTCTTCCAAAAGATTGTTAAGAAAAGAATCCTGTTCTTTAACGATTCATTTATTTTGTTTTTGGAGAAAAGTTGATGTCTATGTAAGTTATAATAGAAGAGAAAGCCTTTTCTCCTATACTCCTATACCTTATTGGGAAGAATAAATAGAAATGTGATCAATAATAACAAGACTAGTATACCATTTATGCGCTTTAATGCAAATAAGAGTCAATCTCATAGTAGTAGCCTTTTTAATGAGAAACTAACTTCTATGTAAAGACTTGACTCAACCGCAAGTATTGATTACTAACTTATACGCTATATTCTCAGCAAAATATCTCTCCTCTAAAAACTCTTTTTAAAACTAGAGTAAAGCCAACTCTCTTACAAAAGTTTTTTTCATTATTGAATATTATTTTAGCGTAAAAGCAATTCAATAATTTTACAGTTGGATTCATTTTTAATAAAAGTTATTTTTCAAAGTCCTCTTTTCAATCTCAACATACATTTTGATGGCTCTTATTATTTGTGAATAGAAGTCAAGCGTTTACGCAGTAATTATTAATTTAATAAATTGTGGAAAAAGTTTAATTATAAAGAGGAAAATTGTGTGAATGAAGACTACTTACCAGCTCTAACATGAACGTAACGACTCTTGATAGTGCCCACAGAATTGCTTGCTATGCATTGATATATATTTGAGTGAATATCTTGTCTGTAATCTTCAGCTCGAAAAGGTGGCAATACTAGAGAATTATCATGTCTGATATGACGGAGACCTTTGAGATAGAAAGATAAGCCTTAATGAAAAACAACTGTCAACATAAAGAACATTTATTATAAGTTAGTAATACAGGTATTTGTTATCTTATTTTCTCGTTTAGTAGATAATCATCTATTGGAAAAACAAACAACAATAACAAAAAACTCATTTTTCTCAAAACAAATACAAATCTAATTAAACATTTCCAACCATTTTGTGAGCTAAAAGTCCAGTTCTTATCTTAACTTTTAGTGTATTAGATATTCATAAAAACCAATTTATTGGAAACTAATCCGAAGTATTGAAGTATAATTATAAAGCTTTAGTCCATTAAATTAATACTACTTTACCAGGAATTTCATTAGCGACTATACCATCTTTAGTCTCCCATCTTATGTGAGGCATTGGATTTCCATTAGCAGAACAATACAGAACAGCTCCAGTACTAATAGAATAATGGGGTAAAGAGTGAGAAATTGAAAGAGAAATTATAATTACAATTTATAGCTTAATGTGTAGTATGTGTTCTGCAATAAATTAATATAACTATAGAATAAAATATGTTCAGTGAGTGTTAATGTTGGAAAAGCCTTATTACTCAACAGATACCTGTTTGAAAAATCAATTGAATGCGTTGATTCACGAGTAAAATACGGTCCATGCCTTTCAGTAGCTGTCACTAAAGGTTGAAAAATATATTAAAATAAATTTCAATATTCTATAGTTGTGTGCATTTGATGGCAATTGTTCTCATCATAAGAGTCTATATTAAGAGAATATGTGAGAGAAGTTGTGTATTAAATGAATAACATGTTGTAGTTTTTTAGAGCTTCTATTCTTAGCTGAAATAATGCTGAGATTAATGTTTCCATATTGTTATACTTAAAAAAAAGTGGCAAAACATTAATTTCTTGGTATACCCGCTGAGATTATGAGCTTTTACGTTAACGTGTAGTCAAACAGACCTCAATGAGAGAGCCTTTTATAGTTTATAGTCTCTGAGCGCCAATATATTGAAAACAATACACAGGGCTTTGTTTTTGTATGTTAGTCAGTCGTCCCTTTTTTATCATCGATCAATAGGCTATAACATGCAGTTCCAGTATATTTAGCGATCCGTTTTGCGCCGCTTTGTAGCTCATTCTAGATTAGTATTAGCTTTAGATATTGCGAGCTATAGTCAGTCACAACTTTAACTTAATATTGATTACATGTATTCACAGAATCAACTTCTTTAAAGGAAAACAGCTTTTCTTTTACGCACTTTATTTATTTTATGGCCAAATCAAACACATATTTATCTTTAATCGATAAGTAGATCAATTGTCTTCTATTTACGTATTGATTCATTAGTTCCTAAATAATATCAATATTTACTGAACAAGTGTTAGAAAAACTATTCTCTCATTTATAACAAATTTCTCTCGAACTTCAATTAGGGATGAGATGAAACTCATTTGTGGTTCTCATTAAGTCTTTAAGAAGTCAGAGAACTTGAAAAGTATTAGAATAAACCCATTATAACTATTATTCATCTGTATATTCGTGTGCTATATATCTGATTATTTTGAACACTAATTATGCTGATTATAATACAGTATAATGTCTTACAATCACGTAATCATCCGTTAAAGTAGTTTACATTTCATAGAAGTTGACTATTAATTTAACGATAGAAAATGAAAATGTTATAACAGTTATAGTTTTGCAAAAAAACTTGTCTACTTTATTACAGAAAACGTTTGACAAAAAAATGTTTTGATAAAAAACTCCAAAGAGTACAATCACAGCAAATGCAGTGAAGTGACAGTGAAGTAATCAAATCTGTTATGTATGAGACATGAATTTTAATACATATTAAAGGTGTTTATCACTAACAAAATAAATATATTAATAGAGTCTAAAAGTAAACAATGTTTTGAAGATATTTTTCGATAAAAGATATTATAAGCAAACAATCATTTACTATAAGTAAAGTGAAAATTAAAGGCACAACACAAGAAGGAAATGCATAAAAACTCATTCATTATAAGTAAAAATGAAAAGGCATAACACAAGAAGGATATGTATAAAAACTCATTCGAAGTAAAGTGAACTGAAGTAAATATTTGATTTGCGAAACTCTCAATTACTTATTGAATAGGCGTTTCTCTGTTGAGTTTGTGCTGTTTGACTGGACGGACACAAAGCAACATTTAGGTATGAGAACTAAAGTTCTCTCTTTTTCTTTTCATCAAAACTATTTTGTATAACAAATAATTTCAAACATTATGAGAAGCTGTGTATCTTATCAAAAGTTTTCCATTAAAAAACAAAAGTTTATATAATATATTGTAAACGAAGCTTTTAATTAAATTTTATTGTTTGTTAAAAGGGTATAGAAATTATTTTCCATTCAGAATATAAAACTTTTGAGAATAAATAATGGAAAGAAAGTTTGATTTTGCATTAGGGATAAAGAGGAAAATATGTATGAGGTGTTTGATCTTTACAGCAAATAATTACCCGAAACTCGTAAGAAATCGCAAAAATATTAATAGAAAATATATACAGAAAATCAATATAAAAGTTGACATGGATTTGCCATTAACTTTATCTTAAAAGCCTTTCTCACTTATACTGTTTTATGATTCAAGTCTATGAGCCTAAAACTGAGTAAATCTTATATTATCTCAAAAGATGTTACTTAACGTATTAGTTTGAAAAAGTAGGATAAACCCCAAAATATGAGTCCACACGATTTCCTGAAACCCAAAAATATTGGTATTGCCTTTTATTATTGATTTCATCCATTTTCCACATGAAATATGTTATACTACTCAAAAGTTACTGTCGAGTATTGAATACATCACGCGAGCAAAGCTTTGTTTATTCCCGAAACAGTGGCAATAACTTTCAGTATACATTATATGCACCAAATTTTTAGAAATTCATTTCTACGGAAATTACAGCTCAAATCTATTTACATTCAAATAGACTTTAGGGAATTACAAAAATTAGTCACTATTTCAGAATTTTCATAACGCATATTAGGTTTTCCTAACAGTAATTATGAGTATTATGTTTTGACTTTATTTTTGGAAATGACCAGATTTTTACAGTTTAACAATTCTGAGAACAAAGTTATGCTCATTTAGCTTTAAAGTGAAACTTTTGTCAAAAGCATTCGCTTCGCTGAGAATTTCATGCATAGCTGAGAAAAATTATTCAAATCCTGATGTTTGCGATTCAGATACAAAATGTATACAATATTTTATGCTAAAAAGTTCATCACATCCTTTGCTTTGATAAATAAAAAGTTCAATTATTTGAATGTTATTTCTTAGTTTTGATTTAATAAATTTGTGCCAATACTAGACTGACGAAGTTGTGAGAAGTTGTTATGAAAGTACACTTTAGGATATCTATAAAGAATTCATTAGAGAGAGGTTTGGCTGAGCTATCATTTTGATCAGAAAGAATAGAAGAAATCACTTCCACCATAGCTCTCAACCAATACATTTTATTCTAGTGCTGTTATGGAGTATTGATATATTTGTTCAAAATCTTGATCACGATTTCTCCGGATTTCTTCAAGAAGTGATCATAATTGAGCTCTCATTCTATTCGAGATGAGCTCTCATTTGTAATTTAAATTTAAAGTGAATGAAAATATATTTGATAAACTTTTTCATTCAATTTCAAAAGATTAATGAACTTGTTTTTGATGAAAAATATTATTTTCTTAAATAAATAGAATCTTTCTTTGTTTAAGAGGTGGAAAAACTTTGAATAATTGTATTGAAACAGTTGAGTAGTTTTCTGAATAGAAAATCTGAAACTCTGAGTTAACTCCAAATCTAATTATATTTAATTACATTAATAGCATAAAATTCGATATTTACTCAATCAATAAAGCTTACGAAGCGCTTAATATTTATTATGGATAAAAAAGTATTTATCTTCAACTCGTAAGTGAATCCCAATAGATTAAAGCGATTAAAATTTGATAAATGGTTCGTGACTTTTGAAAATTTAGTTAATGTCGAGAAAACTTCATGACTGAAGAGATAAAAGTTTACTTTCAGTCGCAAACAATAGCTCTAATTTATTGTATAATTAAATTTTTTATATTTACAAATGAACTGATGTTCAAATTGTTCAATATATATATCGTTTGTCATTAAAATTGTTCAAATGGTATCTTCTTTTCCACTCAACAAGAAATCGATGTTTCATAAGCTTTAAATGTAGGGCAAAGTAAACATTAGAATATCTTTTTGATACAAATGCAAAATCTAATAATTATTCATAATTTTTAATGACATCAATTACTTTGGGAACGAGTTGAATGATTCTTATATATTAATGCATTTCATTTACAATTATCTTATAATTCATTACAAAGTAATTATACATCGATTTTTAGAGTAATCGCTATTTTATTCGATTCAAAGTGTATAACTTATCTTCAATTTTTAAGTCAATATTAATAAAACTTATGAAAAAATAGTTTTATTGTTTATTCATATATTTTCTTTCTCTATATTGCAAAATCAAATCGATTTCATCCTGACTTCAATTTTTTTCATAAAAGAGACAAACTTTAAAAATTCATAAACTTTGCACTTTAGACCCAATTCCTAATGGATTTACAGTCTTGTCATTAAATGAATAAAATAAGTCATTTTTAGACTATAAAAATTTGAGAGCAATTTATTTTTATACTGAAACAAATTTTGGAAAAATTAATTTATATTGATATGAATTTTAGTTGATTCATAAAATGAAAAGTTATGACTATTTGGTTATGATTTGTTTGGAATTTAAACTTTAAATGAATAAATTTAACTAATTTTATAGCTGAATATAATATATTGAATCTATTTTTGTTTTTTCAATTCAATCTAATGAAAAATTCATATAAAAGAATATTTTATGAATGAGTAAA
This sequence comes from Camisiidae sp., assembly GCA_034696325.1. Lineage (NCBI taxonomy): Eukaryota > Metazoa > Arthropoda > Arachnida > Sarcoptiformes > Camisiidae > Camisiidae sp. The sequence goes on along the minus strand of JAQFZT010000072.1, from coordinate 7,115 downwards.
ATGCAAGTTTATCTTCCGTTTCAATCTTATATAATAAATATTGAATAATAACATCTTTCGGAATAATAAAAATGTATGAATTTCTTTATTTATAATAATCAGTACTTCTTTTCATTCTAACTCTAGTCATAATCATTGATCAGAGCATTAATTCATACGGTTTATGATTTACTCTATACTACACTAATATATCTGTATTTATGATGTAAATTCTTATGAGAAAAAAATGAGATATTTTACAGATATTTACGATATCAAAAACCTAATTCAGAATGTCATGCAATTTCATATGCGTGTAGACAGAGATCTAACACATTTGATTTGTTTATTATTGTAATCACCGAAAAGATAGCTCTCATTCAGCATTACCTTAATATTAATGTCTCAGCTCTAACATTAGTATTGAAAATATGACTCATTTTATTGACTATTTAAATACTAGCCATGAAAGCATGTTAACTAAATCATTAAAAAGCTATGAAGTCCGTTTCAAATGAACCTCTTATTGACAATTTTCCTAAACTCTTAATACTTAGTGAAAAGTTTTATTCAATGAAAAATAAATATAACGTCAGGGAATTCAATGATTGAAAATTAGCTTACATTTGAATAATAGTTACAACAATTCAATAACAGCTTACAAGTTAGAGTTGAGTGATTTAGCTTTTCTTCAATCTTGAAGTTTTGAGAGCAAAGTTTATTTACTTTTGCTTCAAATAGTATTCAACTCAAAGATCAAACTCACTTTCGAAAGTTTATTAGAAATAATTTCGATAACTTTCACTTATAGAAATAGAAACAGTTCTATCAATAAGATTGCATTCAAAAGCGATAAGATTTGAATCTAAATCCTGAGAACAAAGAACTGATAAAATATAAGATTAAGACAACATTAGTGTCAAGTCATTCAAACTTTTAGAGAATAATTACAACCATAAGTTTCAATAAAATGCCGCAAATGTCATGAATATCATTAAGATAATAGTTTTTCCCTCCTTTTTATCTTTATTACATCTTAAGACTAAAAAAATTAAATAAAAGCCAATATTTATTTATTTTGCTCTCTTTCGTACCGAAATGTTTATATAAAGCAGACTTTCCAAGAGAACCCAATTGTAAATACTGTTTTCTTAGGTTTAAATTGATTCCTATATCAAGAATGCATCGAAACTTAAGCAAAGTATTACTCGTTTACTTTTCCGATAAAACTTTTACAATAAGATTAAATGTATTTTTCATTTCTATTTTCAAATCATTTTATCTCTAAGCATACATATGATATGAAGAGATGAGTTTATGCCTAAAAATATGGTGGTTTTTCAACTATAAAATATTGATTTATGTTTCAATTACTATAAGTTCATAATTAACAATACAATCGAATATTGAAACCAACAATGAGTGCAATTGAAACCAACCCTCACTCACAGCCTTAAACAGGAGCTCACTTTGAAGAGGAATATGAAAAGCATTTTCCTATTAATTCAATCCCCAGTATTAGTCATAAAATAAATATAATGAACAAAAACGTGATGCATCGAAAATATCAATGTTTGATTAGAAGTATAAAATTGAAATAAGATTTGTTCCCAACCCAACTCCTATCGAGACTTTAATCCTGTAGTGAAATATAAGTAACATTCATGTCTTGTTATATCGTGTTATGCCAGACATCGAATCAATTTGAACTAATTTCCTGTATTGCAAATGTTAGATAAAGAACACTAAAGTTATTCATTTAATGATCAAAATTTATATTTCTTTTAGGGTTTCAGCTCATCAAATGTTGACATGACATCGATATTGGTATTTAAAAAATAGTTCTTCAATTCAACTGTTTATTTCACGGAAGAATAAAAGTTCAGCGAATTTGATAACAGACTCAATAAATTGTATGCGAGAAAAGCTATAAACTTTTTATTATCAAAATCAACAGAAGTCTAAATCTTACCAACGAGTGAGGCATAAAGTAATAAATGAAATCCATAATAATAAAGCGGTAAATAGTGTGAAGCACTTGAGTGTCTCGTGAGATGCTTGCAATAAATGCAATTCATTTCAGTTTTAAAAATTCAATCATCATTTCCGACAAAATTTTTTCCTCCATTAGATTTGGCACTGAATTAAGTTCCGTAAAGTCTTCATTAATATCGAGTCTTCATGAGTGAATAGGCGTTAGTTTCTTGAAAAACATTTTCTTATTATGCATTGTTTTCAAGTGAGAAAACTTTTCGCCCATTAATTACTTACATGTATTGTAAATGATTATCAAAGATATAAAACTTTTGAGTCGATATTTTTGACTTAAGAACACATGATAAGAGTTGAAATTTTTGAGAGAAACTCTCAATTGTTTTCTTAACTAATATAAATTGTATGTAACTTTGAAAGCAAAAGCCATTCTCTTCTTCACTTTTGTGATTACATGAACTGTAAACTCATATTTTATTATAATAAGAGTCCACTACCAGTTGAAAGGGAAGAAAAGTTATCTCATAAGTATTTTGTATAATAATAATAAAAAGAGAGACCACTCACATTACTTTATGCTTTATTTTGATTCTCATGACTCGCAGAACTGAACACAAAGTTGAAGCACAACTAAAGTAAAGTAAAGTGAAAGAGAGAGGAGACAAATGCCTCCCGAACACAATACTAAGTCTGCTTTGGAGCGCATGTCAGCTGTGAAAAAGTTGTGGCAGATTAGGCTTTTGGTTAGCTTTTAGGGCTTCCACTTCTCAAGACTTGACATTTAGTCTTTGATTCTAATTTCGTGCCTAAAAAACGACACAAAAAAGGTCTTTGAATTAAAATAAATGATTGAAATTAAAAGTATTAATTAGTTCTAATTGTTAGCTAACAAATTGTGAGTTTGCAAATAAAGCTCTCATTTATAAACCATTTTAATAAAGAGAAAGTGTCCTTAAATGCTACGTTTGGGATTTTTATCCAATTTTTGCTAAAGCTTTTATGTTAATAACCGAAAAGCGAGTACACAATTATTTGCAAAATTTTGACTCAACAATAGTGTCAACGTTTCCCTTATATTCCCGATTACAGTCAATTCACCCACAGATGCATTAAAAGCCAATACAAGCAGAACTTGTGTAGTCCTCGCACTCCTGTTTTGATGATAGCATAATATTAACAAAGCTATGGAGAGGACAATACATTCGCAATATGTGCTGCTTTTCGAAAGGAAGAGAGAGAAAAAAGTAGAGAGAAAGACAGCGATTCGTATGTCACCTCACTTTGATTCGCACCATTGATGGCCAGCCTTTGCGTTTGAATTAGTGATGCAGATGTGGGGGCTTTTGGAGCCATTGCTTCAATGGTAGGATTAGTGCGCGCTTTCCAGTGCACTTGCGTTCAGTTGTCTCTGCATATGAGAAGAGTTCGCATCCAATATTGTTAATCAAAAAAGTTCAACACTAATATGGATATACAATTGACATACGAGGTATTCATGTTATGCCTGACTTAACTCTAAAATAGGCAAATGATTGATGCAAAGTATAAGAGATGAGAAATGTTTGGCATTCAAATTAAAATACTGTACGATATTTATAGTCAACTGCTATATAACAAGCAATGATTATCATATGAAACCCAAAATTCAAAAGTTAACCTATCGTTCAATGCGTTTAATGTTGTGTTTCAATACAAATGCACAAAAAATTTAATTTATGACAAAATTGAATTTTAATATGAAATAACAATAAAATGAGTCAATAAAATTTGAATATATATTTAATATGAGCTGAATTGAGTAATTCTTCAATAATAGTAAAAGAATAGTTGAATTGAGTGAATGAGCTCGCGATGGGTTACTTTTCAATTTTGAGTTTCATATAGAAAAAGCTTATATTAGTGTCTGTTAACTGATTCGTTAAATTAAGTCGAAATTTTTGTGCGAAACGCATGATTTGCAAATCAAATTGAGATAAATATTTGATATGAAATATAAGGAAATGCTATGTTTTTGTATTCATTTTATGGAACAAACTTAATGAAAAGATTAAAAAAACAGATCTCTTTTTACTTTTGAAAGCTAAATAAATAGTTGTAAATGAAGAAAACATGAAGAGTTCTCCCACTCCCACAACTCTTAGCTATCATATGTCAGTGGCGTTACTAATGAAAGAGATGGGCCGGTCATTGGCTTCAAAGAGAATTCGCTGAAGTATTTGGTTAATTAAAACACAGAGAAAAAGTCACTTAAACTAAGTTTCAGTATTTCCAATATAAGGGAGTTCTCAATGATTGTGAGTTTTATTTGTTATTAAAAGTATTCTCAATACTGATTAAGAATTGTTCTGTTGAATAAATAACTCTGGACTCTAAAAAGTATTCTCATGTAATTGAGATCTTTATTGACTCAAAGGATAGACCAAAATGAAAAAACTCAAGACATTACATATACAGTTGGTTCTTGATTATAACTGAGTTTAGTTTCGATGGGATAAAAATTGATAGCTTTTCTAGTACTCCACCTATCGATAACATGACCCAAAAAAATTTTTACAGTCTACTATTTTTTCATCTCAAATACTTAAGCTATCAGTAAAATCATTCATCAATTGATACTGTCATATAAAATAAACAAATTGAAAGCTAACTCTATTAAGTTTACTTAATAGATATCAATTTACAACTTCCTTATATCTCATATATAATTAAAGAGTGTGAAGACACAAATTCTATTTATAAGTTTCAAAAGCCAAGTTTCTAAGGTTTAAAACCTATCAATTATTGAGTAAATCTTGTAAAGAAACTTTACTTATTTGAAATCTTTTATTTTTTTATATTAATAGACTCTGAATTTCATATCAGAATTATTATCACTTCAGTTACGAAACATAATCTTTTAAATGCTATTCATATGAATGAAAAAATTACTTCGAAATTTAATCAGAATTATACTGTCATTTTGACAGTTTGGGTGGTTTTGATTATAATCTTCGTTTTGAATAAAACATAAATTTTCCGGATCTCGGAATAAAAGTCTTTGAACTCATTATATATTTATACACCAGTTTATCAAATGAATGAAAAATAATAGAATATTTAAGAAAATGTTTTCCTGTTTCTAATTTAAAGTTTAAAGTCTGAGAGAGTATAGTTTGAATAGTACTTAGCAGACAAACCTTCAAAATTTAGTTCATTTTTGAAAAATGATAAAATTAGTCCAAATCTGTTGGGTTTGTATTTTAAATAAATATTATGATTCATTAAAAAGAGTGAACTTTGTTTATATTTGGGTGCTTTAGATTTTACAATTACTTTAATAAGTAATTTGAAGCAATTAGTGAAGTACCAAATAAGAGCATATTTCAAGTTTTCAACTATAAAGTAGGTTTGTTAACAAGTTTAAGATCACTCATCACGACTGTAACGAAGCTTTCATAAAGTTGTACAGCAAATGTTATGCATATCAACTGCTAGTTCAACAATGAATGCTGTGATGAATAAATTAAATTTTTCTATTGAAAACTCGCTAAAACGCCGCAAAACTAATATTTTTTCAATTAAATACATGATTGGCTCAGATTTGTGAAAGCAGTGCATTATATACTTTACAACCAAATGAAGAGATTTGACGACATTTATCTCAGTTGAAAAGATGCTCAAACAACTAAATCTAAGCCTCAGGTATACATTCTATTGTTTAATTATACAAAACTTCGAGTCAAACACAAGCAAAAGTTGTCACTTCTAATGAAGTTAATCAGAGATTTATTTTTGAGGACAACTCAAGCGTTAAATTAGAGTTTCGTTAACTTTGAGATGATTGAAAATGATTGAAATAGTAAAACTTATATTGATATTCAAGTATAGAGTTTGGATTGTTTTAAGACTTTAAGAGTGTGTAGAATAGCAAACCATCGATTAAAAGCTGAGTGAGCACTAGTGTCATCTGAGATTATAGTTTTAGCACAAAGTAATGCCAACTGTAACAGTCGTAAAGAATGATCGCATACAATGCTGCACAACCTGTAACTCAAGGCAGACATAACCTCTTCTCATGAGATAAGACTCTACTCAAAGAAGTAATGGTTTATATCATTTATGAGAAATGACCGGAATTTTTGCAATCATCCGAATTCATCCGCAATTATGAGAGAATACGAATGGCATAACAATCAAGAGATAAACTACAATATAATAAATCGAAAAGTTCAGGACTTTCAGCCATATCTATCACTAGATATGCATTCAATATAAATAAGAAAGCGAAAGAAGAGATCATTAGTACTCTGACCCGCGAGACAAACATGACCTTTTCTAATATTGGAAAAATTATACCATTTTATTCTCATGCAAAAGTTGTTTGCTTTACTCTTTTTGTATAATCAAAGCTAAGTCTTATATAGGATTGTAGTTATACAACACTCTAATTAGTTAACATATTTTTCTATTAGTTTTAGAGTCAGTTCTAGTTTCTATATATTTTAGAGTCAATTCAAATTTTTCTTAGATTTCAATTCAAATTTTTCTTAGATTTCAATTCAATTATTCATAGATTTCAATTCAAATTTTTCTTAGATTTCAATTCAATTATTCATAGATAACAATCAAATTTATCCATCAATTCTAAATTGATATTTTCAGAACTCGTTCAGAATCTAAACAGAAAAGAGAGAAAAATATGGAAGAAATAGTCAATTAATTTGAAATGTTTTTATTAGCCCCGAGTTTACGCTCAAACTTTGGCAGAAATTGATTGAATTATAGACATACTTATGGAAAATGCGTCCATTTATTTAGTGATCGATTCTCTATTAAATAAGACTTCTCTTTTAAAATCTCAGTGATTCCTTACTTCAATTTCATTCCATTCTATGGCTTAAGTCAAGAGAACATCATCACGACTTCAATATCATTAGTTGAGATGAATTGAAACATTCACTTACTTTGTGAAATAAATTGACAGATAGTATAGACATTGAACGCAACACTTGAATAACTATTTTATAATACCATTTATTGATTACAAACTCATAGACTAGTGGCGTAACCATTATTTAAACTAATGGTTATTTTGATTTGAGTATAAGTTGAAGCAAACTATCAATTAATGGTTAGGATATGATTGAAATGTGAGATTGATTTTG